>DWNR01005353.1:0-10229 GCA_018250455.1 Polygonus leo
TTGAAAAAAACTAAGTTGTCCGCCATCTTGTAGCGGCGGCCATCTTGGATTCACAATAATATTGAATATGGATAATTATATTGTCACCAGAATCAAAGGCGTATACCCAATTTCAGATCAATCGGTTAACGGGAAGAGGGTTAAATTTCAATGACTAAATTTGACCTTAACAAATAAATAAATAAATAAATAAACAAACGGGGTGAGCTAAATAAAACCGTTTAAAAAGTCATTGCCATAAACACAAGAACTGTTTTCTTTTGTTTTCGTTCTTATTTTTTTTGGATTTATTTTTATTATCGAATATCGAGGATAAGGCACCTGTGTTAAGTAAGTAAAGTTAACGCCGTCCGACATGTAGCATGATTTTAAAGAACTTTATTTCTTATAAATTATGAAATTCTCAAAAATCGACATCTAATTGTTCGGAAAACACTGTCCATAGAGCATACAGAATATGTATTTGTACAAGTTTAAACAACTAAGTTCGTATTTAATAATACATTGCCAGTTCACAAACTTATCGGTAATTACTGCTATTATCGAGTATGCCTTATAATTATACAAATTAAGTTTATTAAGTATTAATGAACTTTATGCTTGTTAGTTTGTACAGAGAATCTAGTTTTGTAATATATTCAGCGATAATTTTCCATGGGTACTAATGTGATATGATGTATGTTCATAAATTAAACGTTGTACTCAACGCGTTGATTTGAAATAAATTACATATGTTTCATATATATGTAGTAACATTATTTTTTATAAAATAAACATGACACTATTTTATTTTTAACATCTTTTAATAAAGGAACGAGAAAAATGGAACAATCGCTCTAACTGAATCAGAAAAGTACTCTTATTACTTCTAAGTAGTAGTAAGTTACTTTTTTACTTTAGAAAACGAAGCAGAATTAAATTAGTAATATTACCCGCAACACCTGAACCCTGAATGTTTTTATCGAATACCGGTGCCAGTAGAACTCATCAAAGCGTAATTGCTGTAAATAAGAACCCTATCATGTTTAATTACTATTTAAACTAACGATCGAAGTCAAAGGTAACTCGAGTTATACAGCCGATAAAATGTTAACATCAATAGTGTTTCTACTTTGATACGCGACGCGGACTACGGCTTTCAACTTGAATGAGATTCTCGCGCATATTTGATCTGGTGTTAAAAGAATTCGTTTTATTACGCTTTGGATCTCAGCTTTGTTACAAAAGTGTGCACGTGTAAGTTTATCCAAGTAACATGTTTTCTCGTTTAATTATATATAATAAATAGACCTACGTTTGCGTGATTCGTCATCATCATTGTCCCACAGCTGGGCACGTTTCTCCTCTCACATTGAAAAGGATCTATCACATAGTCCATCGCGCTGACCAATGCAAATTGGTAGACTTCACGCACTCATGAGTTTTTTGATTTCTTAGGTATTCGAATTACCCCAAATGTTTTTTCTGCACCGAGTAACGTGATAATTACTTATATAAGGCGCGTGCTTTCAGGTCCTTTCCGAACCGTGAGTGATCGGATTTCTAACCACTAGGTTAAAACAGTCGGTGTCATGTCTCAATGCGCACTGAGGAGAGCTTGTTCACAAAATTGGCTACTTACAAAATTATTACGATGTTAAGATATTGTAAGAAGGTGTAGGTATAACGTGCATATATTACAAATAGTGAAGCAACATTTTCTCCACCATCATAACTTTACAAACTTTTATGACTTAATAATTTTACGTAGCTTAGGTTTAAGAAAAGGCTAAGTCGGCTCTATACACAAGTTGATTATTAAGACTTTGCAACGCTTCCGCTTCGTAGAATTTTGCTGCTACGGATTAACAGATTCTTTTACCACCTTCCTTCTTTCCTTTCAAATATTTTATATGTTACAATGCAGTTATCCTGTTGGCAAGTAACCACTATCGCCCTTGGACATATTTTAATTAATTAACTTATTTCTGTTTTATTATAAATGAGTAGCTACACCTGCGAACTCTGATCTAGGCTTAAGTACAACAATTTAAACAATTGCTTTCTGAAGGATCATATCACCTTGTTACCTTCTTTGTTTAACGCTACGGTACGAGTTTTTCCATCTAACTTACTTATACCTATAGCATATTTCTTGTTTATAAAAGAAGCATTCGCAAAACTATTGCTTTAGTTATAGCATACTTGTAATACCTACAATACTTTTGAATAGTTTCACCAACATAACGAATAGTATGAATAAAAATAACATGAAAGAATATCACGGCAAATGTTAAAAACATGTGCCAAAAATATGTACACGACGCCGGAGAGAGGGTAACGATGTCAAAAATGCACGAATTTGTGAGGGCGCTTGACCCAAACACGGTCACGACAAACAAAACGTGTGACGAGCTGGTGCCACCGTCGTAAAGAGCGGCTGCAATGTTTCCTTATATTACTTGTGCACACACACCTGTAAGCATATTGTGACGGATGCAGTTTCTCTAACTAAAATTCGTCTCTGTGGTCAAGTGATTCTTAACATGTTTTATTAGCTTTATCTACCTCTGGGTTCTGGGTTCGCAATTATCTGGAAACATCCACATTAGTGGATGTTTCCAGGTAATTGCGACGTTTCTTGAATTGGCCTTTCATTTGAGATTTGTGAGTCAAGTGAAATTACAATAACTTTACCGTAATAATTTTACCGTACATCAGAAAGGAATTACCAAGTTAATACTAGGATCTACAATATGGCAAGTAGAGAACACTTCAGTGTATCTTATTGTTAGAACAGAACAGAAAATTGTTTTATTTTATTGCCATCCATTAGAAGTAGTTTAAATAAAATGAAAATGTTATTTAATATTTTTGGTGTCAAGAGGAGACTAAAAAATCTCATAGCATGTTTAATACTCATAATGTTTGCTTTCCAAAACCTCACACTGAAGAAACTCACTGAAGAACCGGCGTCATCAGATGTATTTCACAGTACGAAAACATTTTACTCTAATTAAAAAAGAGATAATGAAATAATTAAGGATAGTTGCTTAAGTAATGAAATGGCACACACAATGAGAGGTTAGCATAATGCGCTTAGAGGGCAGATCACCAATTACTGGGACTCAGAACAATGGGCATTAGAGGCGACGAGCGACGCGCACAGACAGCGGGGTGAAAAGGAAAACATTTTGAAACAAACCCGCGACTTAAGGCGGCAAAGCCCCGCGCACAAAGGCCTACACTCCACAATTTTCTCAAAAAAAAAACCTAGCGCAAGTGCAAACTGCGCCCGGAGTGCAATTCAAATGGCACCCGCACCTATGTACATGTTATTAAAAAAATGTGCCTTTGCCGTAGGTTTTAATAAAAAATAGTCGTCTCGCGCAACCCTTTGTCAGAACATCAGAGGAGCTTGTGCCATACCTCTATTAATGTGAGAGCTGCCTCCAAGACGTACAGGGCCGCATTCGCCCCGCTATTTATTAATTAGCAACTGCGTTCGCTTCAAATAATATGACTAGTGGAGTTGCTGGATTCAAACGACGTTGTAAGCGCGATGCGATTGTGTTAGACTCCCTCGTGTAAAACTGCTTCAGACGAACAATACCTGAATTTATTTTTAACATGAGCATGTAATTGCGGCTTTTTAAAATATAAGAGCGGAAAGATTAAATGGGGTTTAAAGTGCGGGCTGCGAGTTTGGACTAGATTTTACTATCTGCGCTTAACAAACTTTACTGCTCGAAAATATTTAATTTTAATACTTCGTAAATGAACCTCCCTTCGTCATAATTTTCATCCAATTTGGTTTACAGTGAATTCGGAGTTAAAGGTTTGAGTGGCGGAACTTTTGTTCATTATATCATTTAAGTTGCTTGTGCATTGAAGTGCCATAACGCCTATTAAAAGTGATATTAAAAATGGCTCAGAATCCCTATACTTTGAAAGCACGCATATGCCGAAAATAATTGAATATACTGAAGTGTTAAAACATTCTCATGAGATTATAATTTTAATAATTTCATAAAATGTCTTGTCGTTTGTAAATTGTAAAAAAAATCAAAACACTCGGTTATGTTTGTGATTCCATTAAATGGTTAAAGAACGCATGAGTAGCATCACTATATGATGTTTTCAATCTTGTTTGGGATTGATTACAGATTACTCTCAGTGGACTGTAAACACATTTGCCATCGACATAAAGACACACACGTGATAGGACAAGAAGAAAAAATACAAGAAACACGAGAGCGACACAAGAAACAAGAAAACATACAAGAAAAACTAACACATTTTTCTGTAGAAAACTTTAAGACTTAAAAGATTTCCCGTTGTTCAAAGCTCGGCCCTGTGCCGTGCAAGCGATCCCCGTCGGTTTTCCTATGTTCCCTGTGAATGAATGGGAACAGAACTAAGATCCTTTTTCGTGAAAGGCCGTCACATCGCGACATTTGCGTTGGTCTCACAATATATTTCACAGAGAACACGCCGCTATGAATGAGGACGGCACGCTTCAATGGAACTCATTTCGCACAAAGACGCGTAATAGCCGATAGGGTGGTTAACGGTTAACGGTTAACGATTAATGGTTAATTATAGTTCGTACACCTTTGAGGGCGTGGAATGCTTAGGTATGTTTCAAGTAATTACCTGCTTACTTAATAATTTATTAATAAATGACTATCGTTCGAATGTTGGTAAGTTGTAAGTTCTAATGAATGATATGTTAAAATCAATTAGTATGACAATCGCGTCATTATTAAAATATTATTTAAATATAATGTCTTAGTATGTATTTTATTGAAATTTTGTTAATAGAATATACAATTTTAATTGCAGAAATTTTCAACTTAATAATATCTTTGTCGATTGAACGTCACCGTTTTAAACGCTATTTCCTATCGCATCGTAATACATACTTACACTATCAATTTACAATGTAGATGGATAAGAAAATAACATTCAAATATAAGCAGTCGAGTTTAATAGCAAACTTATTCACACCACACTAGCCCGCACCCGCCTCGCCCCGACTCCTAAACGGTTCTCGTAATAGTTCAACAATGATCTCGCACCAGCGTCAAGCTACCCTCTCGAGATTTGCATGTGAAACGATAACCCACCGGATGTGCCAGTAATGATAATGTTTTTTCATGGAGGGGTCATACAATTTGCAGCATTTTTCATCCGACATAATCTTAACGCGTGCTTTGTATAAACGGAGACACCTCCGCCGCGATGACAGACATTAAACTTTAACAACTCGATAATAAAGTACACAATAGCGCTAGCCTCCCTTCCACACATCACTTAAGATATTAATGAGTGCATCCGTAATAGGCGAAACATACATATGAAATTCAAATTTGTAGCGCGGGTCGGGAGCGAGCTCTTCTGCATATTTTAGTAGGCAGCAGAGTGTGAATTAGAATCTTTTGTTAGCATTTAGAATGTCAGTTTATAGGTACATGCTAGTAGAAAACAATGTTTTATCATGTCCGGGACATGTATCTATTTTGTGTGCGTTTGCTTACAGGCAGCCGCTTCGCCGAGGAGCGCGGCGCAGCGGCGCTTGCAGACCGTTTATCCGATTTAATTGATTCCTTTTTGTATCTGCTATTGCACAATAGCCCTTAAACCGTCCGAGATAATCTGGTAACCGCCTACCTAAACGTTTTGACAAATTCACTCAGTTTATCGAAGGACACTTGTCTATACAGACAAAACAAAAACAAACTATAAACAAAAGTATTTTATACATAAAAAAGAAGAAGAATATTTAAACACCTCCACAGAGAAGCGTATGCAACAAAATGAGGTTTTGTGTTATATGCGGCCGGGATTTTTGAAAAGAAGCTGACAAAACGGATCCGTGTGAATATGTAGATTACTTTTTACGTGCAGTGAATAACATGTACTTCGCAGCTTTCGCACCTATCGTATCGTCGAACTCCAGGTAAAGAACAATTCGATTAGCGAAACAACGAAAGATTTATAGTTTCTATAGAAAAAGTAATTAGCGAGAGCGAAAGAAAGGCCGGGCGTCGGAAAAGTCATTGGACATAATTCATAACAAACAGAAATAACGGGAAGTTCGTTCGGCGCGGGTAGGCAATGAATAATTCCCTAACTGCGAACACCCTTCACCTCCCCCCTCCGGCGCCCCAGTAGGGGCACCGCGAAAAAAGTACACGACCCGGCCGAGTTTTATAGTCCGGGGAAAAATAGGAGGTAGCCAAAATATCTATATACGGCGCATGCAAAAAGTAGAAAAAACTACAATCCCGCTCGCATGAATAAGTGAGTGGACCCTCATATAGAAAAAAGTAAGGCAACAAAAATAAAAAGAGGCGGTATGGGGCCGCAGCGCAAGGGGCCGGAAGGAGGGAGTCGCCTCCGAGCGAGCGCCACTCGCCGCTGATAGTGCGCTAATAACCGACACCGCCGAGTGCCTCAAGACACCACGCACCGCCGCGCCCGCACCGGCGGGTACGCGACGGAGCCGCTGGCCCTCCCAGCCCGCATCTTCTCTCCAACCCTAACACAGATGTACCGCTACTACTCCTGCAACTACACGATCAGCAGATTTACAATATTCTCTGACGTCAATGGTGTAAACATTGATAGTACAAATAGCCTTCAAACTATGCTTAATTCGTATTTGTTCTTGTGAATTAAGTGACTAAAGAACTATTAGGCGGAGATAGAAATTCAGCAACGATTAAAAAATATTCGCAATAAAACATCGCATTAAAAATAACAGTTTGGAATGACGTTTTAGTTACATATGTAAACATTTCAGAAACTAGATTTACAGAATTACATAATATTTAAAACTACAAAGTTGCAAAATTATCTGGCGTACGTATCGGCCCTTTTAGGTCGAATAAACTTTGTCAACTTGCCAACTCCGTCGTGACTGAGGAAAAAACACAAGTCGACGAATCGTTTTTCAAAGTCCACTTTTACATGAATCAAATTCGGGGTGTACAAGTGAAACGACGTACTAGTAAACATTTGCACACACATACACATGTGTAGATAGCCAGTCCGGCTGCGATCGAAACTTAAAAGAGAACCAAGAATTCGTTGTGTGATATGCCTACTCATACATCTGTATCAGTATAGCTAGTTTATTAGTGATAGAAGTCTACGTAGCTACGATCAGAGTAGCACTGTACCTATCCATGACGTAATCGACATAGTATTACATTCTTATAATAATAATGAAACTGAAAGAAGTACAAGAACAGTTAACATATACATATAACTTAAATATTAAGGGGGTCTTAGAGATATTCTTTTAAATTGACTGGCAAATGTAATAAAAATTGTATTGATTAGTTGTTCACTATTTATATAAAAAATCGTTTGTTTTTGCTATTATTATTTGAAGGGTTTCCTTGCCTATGATCAACAATCGGTATACCATGTGAATTTACAACCATTTCAGTAACATGTCGAATTGAACACGAGAAGGAGTGAGGGGGCGTGTGAGAGAATTTTTCGAACACTAATTCGTCCATCTACCCATTTATGTTGATTTATGCCGTTCTGCAAAATTCCATTTCTCCTACGATTGAATTATACAATTTTTTCTTTCTATTTGAACACCAAAATTAATTAATAGAGGAGGAATAAATGATAAAGGTCCTCCAAATAGGGATATGCAATGCAATTCTCAAATAGCTTGTATCACGGTCAAATAACTCGGAACAACATGGAAAATAATCTGATGTATACATTTAGACGATAAATTATATTATTAAACTTGTACTACGTAATCTTCATTTATATTTTGTAATCTACAAAAAAAAAAACAAAATTCTCACTAATCATTGAACAATGCTCGCGCGCGGCCGAGTCCGCTGTGACCGCACACTTGCCACTTACTACCGTCTGCCTTACACTTAACTTACTACAACACTCATTACACGAATGAATTTTACTTTTACACCTTTGAGTATGTAATACAAATCGTAATATCAGGTAAAAAACATATTAATTTTAGGTCTTATCAATTCTACAACATTGTCAACAACACTAAAGATAGTTATTGTGTAACACAAAATTTCGAAATAATAGCATATTTGAAGACTTCAAAAAATCCAAAGCAAATCAAAAATAAGCATTCTTATAAATAAGTATCCAGTAAACACAATGTCAATTAAAATTTTCTAACATTCGAAACAAAGATAAATAACGCAACAAACTTGAAATTCGTCGCCGTCTCCGTGTCCGCATTCGCATTGAAACGAATAAGCTTAAGAGCTTTAAGCTTTAATAAGGTTGTAAAAATAAGCCGTTGATACACCGTTCTCCCTAACACGCATATCGCGTGAGGGCATGAGAGTCCGAGGCGACCGTAACACTTGTTGGTTGATCCTTGCTGCGGGCTAAAGCAAATGGGGAGTGACGTTAATAGCAATGTCTTTTTATTCGTTACCTGCTTAGTGTTTACCGGGTTTTGCGCTTTTCAAAATGTCTTTTATCTCTGCTTGTGTTTTTTAATTTCTATTTAACAGCACGAGGATTTTCGTTTACCGAATTGGGGTTGCGATTATGTCGAATATTTCCGATGATAGAAGATTTTAATCAGGAATCTGGTATGTATTTATGTAAAAGTAAATATTGCAACATACAAGGCTATAATAGGGCAGTATGTACAGAACCCATTACGCCCCAGTCCTACCCGCACTTGGGCGATTATTAAAAACATCTTTTATGTTTTGTTCAGTTAAATTTTATTTACAGTATAACATTATTGTTTTTGTATTTTTGCAATTGAAATTCATAATGAGTAACTTTATGTTTTTGTCGTGCATTTCACAGAATTAATTGGATATAAAATGTAAAAATAAGCTAATTTTGTATCGAGTACTTTTAATTATATTATAATGCCCATTCCTTTTTAACACTTGGTAGCCACAAAATGGTAAAATAATGGAATTTGATAGCCAAATGAGGTCTGAATAGATTGAAGGTTTTTGTTCTTGCGTGTTTAGTATATTATTAGATAATAATTGCATTCTAAACGTCTCAATGACGGTTTAACTGAATGTTATGCTAATATTTTAATTGTTAATTGAGGTGTCTCGCTATAAAAACGTCTTTCTCTCACGACTCGTAATAAAACAATCGTAATATTTAGGGTGGGGTCAACAGCACTTATTGATTATAATATTGGTAATGGCAGTCTTGATCTTAGCGATAAGGATCGCGATGAGAAAATCCTCAACATTTAGCGCAAAATTATTGTCAATGAGGTATTGTTTAGTATATTGTGTGTAGTGGTGTTGATTACAGTCGCTTAACAATGCTTCTTGGGTTATAATAATGTTCCCTTATTATGGCTAATAACATTATATTCCACGTTATGTTTCAGTGCGTACCAACGTAATATGATACTATGTTATTAACAGTTAAAACGAAATAAAACTTAATAAAATAAAATTGTACCTCTTGAAACTAAAAATATAAAATTTATGAGTATAGTTACAAGTATATAAGACTTTTGAGTCGGTTAAACTAACGGTCCTAAAACTAACAATAAGCCATTTTCCAACTAACGAAAAGTCAAAAAAGAACATTTACTCGAGGTGCCCATTAAATTTTTAGCATGTCCAGTTCCAAATGTTTTTTCCTCGGCAAAAAATATTCAGATAGCAATCTTACATTGACATTTCCTCTGTCTGGCATTACTTTTTCATAAATTCCTGGCCATCACTCTAAAAATCAAAAGGATTTTTGCCCTCAAATTCCAATACCATTGTATAGAACAATACAAAAAGTTGAAAACTATTTTTGGATTTAAAAACCACCCCATTGAAAATGTACATAACAAACATATCGAGTTTTGGAGGTTTATTAAAACTTTATAAAAGTTATTTTAAAAATACATAGTTAACATACCTATGAGTGAGAAACTGTATATTTTCAGCGTACTTATAAAACGTAGGTACTTAATAAATCTTGTAACTGCGTACTTATTATTTCTATTCAATTTATTAATAAGTAAGTGGTATAATTTGATATAAAAATAATGATGGATTTTGTTGACTATTTTCATGTGTAAAAATGAATTCCTACAAATCATAAGTGTGCAGTTAGTGACGGGAAAATATTTATAATGAATAATAAAAGTTGACACCCGATCGCATTGTCCCGCAGACGTAAATCGCGCGCCGACTTCATTATAAATCATTAAACCTAAGTACGGGCCTTTTTAATTAAGCATTGTGAGC
>DWNR01005354.1:0-10229 GCA_018250455.1 Polygonus leo
AAGTTACACTACTTTTATACTAACATTTATTAATTTTTACCTACGAATTACAAAAAAAATATTTAAATTACTTCTTGTGCCCAACATTTTTTTGTCATTTATATATGTTTCAAAATAATCTCGTATGCGCTTAAACAAAAACATTATTTTGTCGTTTGTCTGCACAAACGTTTGTGTACACGCGCAATTTGCTCTCAACTTATGCAGACAGAAGTTAAACTTCCAATGGATATTTTTCCGTCACTCCCTGTACTGATTGACAACGAAGCCGCTCCCATAGTATCCGAGCGACAACACAGTACCGCGGGCCGGTTGTTCGACTCATTCACCTGTCAGCGGTTGACCTGCATCTGCATATCGTTCGCTGACCAGCAAACATTCAATGTATTGGTTGTTTCATTTAGAGGTTGTGGGAAAAATCCTGGTTGCTATTAATTTTTTTACGGTCAAAGATAGCATAGGAGTGTGCAGTCCACCTGATGATAAGTCACTGCTGTCCATGGACATTTGTTACCAAATCAAGTGCGATTGAATCATACGTAAGGTTGACGGCAGATGCGTTGCTATCCATGAGGACTAAAATGTTCGACTCGTGTGTAAGTATTGTCTACAACTATGCCTTTCTTAAACCTAAACATAAGAATTCATAGAGGACACGGAGGATTATGAGGTTGGTTGTGGTGCCTCCTTGTCGATTACAGGAATTCTACTGATGTCGATGATGGAAAGATTAAAATGTATAAACAAAATTGTTCACGCGTGAAATATCTTGTAACAGTGTAGATAAATGTAGAAATGGGAGCGTTTCGGACAGTGATCAGGTAGTGTTGATCACTGAATGAATAAACGTAATTTATCTTATGTCACTCTTATCAACTAAGCGTAGAAGACACGATGCCACGATACTGGATATCTGACCGGTTCCGGCCCGTCCAGCTTTGACAAGTGTGAGAAGATCTGTTGATAGACTCTTAGGAAAATTATAATTAATTAACGAATTGTTGACAGTGATTTCAGATGCCTGGAAAGATTTTCAAACATTACTAAACTACCTATTAACTAACACTCACGAACCCTTAAATTTAACTAACCAAGGGCTTAAGTATGAAATTTGTATTTTTGTTCTGAAAAATGAAAAAAAAAAATTGAGATATTTAACCTCGTCATCTAAACTTGCAATTTTAAATAAAGGTATAAATAGGATTCATCAGTCTGATCAGCTTAAATCGCGTACGGCCTTTCTGTCGATGAGGTTATATTAAGAGAGTGATAATCGATATTTTCTATTTTAATTTGAGACGGTAGCGTACCTGAATTATTATTTCATACTCGACAGCTATGAATGTCCATTAGTCCAACTTAGTCCATGTGATCAATTTGGTATCGTTTTTAGACAGGCAGTCTTTTTTTGAAACCTCATCTGGTCGGTATTCCTAAAACAATCTTTAAGTATGACATTAATTAATTAATTAACACGGAAATAAATTAATAACATATCTTACTATTTGAAGACTCGATAACGTCAAACGAGATTTTTATCAATCTATCTATCTATGTATTTATCAATTCCCACGTTCGTTGAGACTCAATTGTGAGGAAAGTTTGATACATCCTTTTTATAGCATATTGTTTCATGTACAGCTACTTTCAATCTTAGTAATTATAGGGATCGCTTATAGGTGCGCGAGTAAAATTTTGATAACCATTTAAGAGAATACCAGAATAATAAGCAAACTGTAACGGTGCGGTTTCCGCTTGTGGTCATTATAACGCAATAAATTCGCTCGAGCTAGTAGGCTAGAAGGAAGCATAAAATAGAATTAGTACAGAAGGCTGACTCTGGCTGATGTTGATTTTATTTACCTACTACACAGTGCACGAGCTGGCACCTGGAGTTTTTGACCTTTATTGACAGATCTTGTATTACATTCTTCGTCATTAATTACGAAGCCATTTTTGTTTAATAAAGTATGCAAGTACAATGTCTTCTGTCCAGTGTTCCATCATGAAAATACTAAGTAGGCTAAGTCCATACGCGCCGCCGGCGCCGCTTTGAGACACCACACTGCACTCTAGGGTTTTCCTCAAAACTTTGACTTTGAACGTTATCTCAGAATGTACATCAGCAACTTCTCATTAGAACATTCGCGCATCTTTGTGTCTACGTATGTATGTCTGTTCTTTATCCCTATTGTATGTAGTTAGTTTTCTGGACTATACCTATATAGTGAAGGAAGCATTACATGTTGTCGAAGAGATTACACCTTGATTATGAATCGGGACGTCGCGTCGATGAGTGCACGCGGAAGCAGGGAGCGATTCACAAGAAAGGTGCATGCGCCTTATCATGATACGCACGTACTGAGCAGGCGATGAATGGTCCCTTTTTTTAATCTGCTCTTCATTACTGACTATAGTGACTTTAGTATAGTCGATTTTATTACGGGAAGTCTTGCTATACGATCCATGTGCGGCCATTGACATAAGATTTAAGCAGGACGTGATGTAATTAGATAACTATATTTTCTATTCAATTTCCTTATAAAGGGAAACAGGCACTCGTATAGCAATAGTTATGGAGCTTAGTTGTCTTCTAGCTTCTACAAGCCACGGGAAGAGAGGGAAGAGTGCAAGCAGGAACATTTACCGAACCTATAGGTAGCGCAAACTATAGTTTATCATACTAACCCAATTATTTGTGAAGTTACGGAGGGTCGATATACTTTACTATGTGGGAGTACCAGCATATAGTACAACATTGTAGAAACTTACAAAGCGAAGGCAAACAATGACGATTAAGACAAGTAAGAGTGAGATCACAATGCTTTCCATATCTAAGGCGCGATTATGAATGGATCCGCCGTCGGGGGCCCGAGGCTGAGGAAAAGCAGAAAATGCGACAAGTTGATTCGGATTGAGCTGCCGTGAGAGTTAGAAAGGGTGAAATGCAGGCGGAACGGATTGTCTCATTTCATTGTGAGGCACACGAGCTCTTCATAACGGAGGCGAACGATTACGGCACGATTTACGACCGTTCGGCAAACAACAATTTTACGATTGTTTAGTTCGAAGATTGGAGTCGAACAAGAAAATTGGTTGCTCTGTATTTAACTTAACTTTGTAAAGTTTAGCTATTAGTTTTTTAGTACATTTAATCAGTTTAATATCTTATTTAAGACAGAAGGAGGAATTTTGACTGTTTTTTGTGTGTACTTGTGTTGAGTTTCGTGTGTGTTACAAGTGGCAACCAATCGTTAAACTGATTTTGCTGATTCATTTTTAATGGATAATCAATTTATATTTTATTTTTATGGAGTAACAATAAACATAAAACAAGTGATGCTATAATTTAGTGATTCATAACTTAATGGAGTTATCCCGTTATAGTTTTACATTAATTGTTACAATATTGATCGTAGGATATATATCATTAGGGAGATTACAGATTCTTTACAGTCGTTAAGTACATCTTGTGTATACGGTGTGGTCGTGATCGTAAACGGGAAACAGTGATACGCGGTGTGAGGCGCCAACGTCGGAGCAAAGGTTAAGCTAAACGAGACCTAAAATATCGCCCTGACAAACGCGACTCGCCGACGGTTATGGAAAGTGAAAATTAACAACGTCTGCACTGCGAAGGCGCCATTAGTTTCGTAGTGATCCTAGATAAGTTGCTTAATTGATTTCGGACTCCGACTCGTAATGAACAGTACGAAGTCGCACGATAGTCGCTTTTACATTTATTGTTTATTACTGTTTAATGTTATTAACCAGAGGTGGAAGAAATATGTTTGGTAAATTGATAACTTTTTAGTCGCATTGATAAAATTGTGTGGATATCTTTTAATTCTTGATCGAGGTTTTTTTTATCGAATAAAGGTAGCAAACGATCATGCAGTCCACCTTATGGTAAGTTGTCACTGCCGCCCATGGGCGTCAGTAATCATCCCCAAGCACGATTGAATCATACGT
Source organism: Polygonus leo (assembly GCA_018250455.1). Lineage (NCBI taxonomy): Eukaryota > Metazoa > Arthropoda > Insecta > Lepidoptera > Hesperiidae > Polygonus > Polygonus leo. The sequence goes on from DWNR01005354.1 coordinate 3,973, forward strand.
AAATAAGATGCGTTACTGAGGACTAAGATGTTCGCCTGGTATATAAGCATAGCCGGCAACCACGTCTCTCTAAACCGAAATACAACAATTGCTTCACGAAGGATTGTGAGGGTGGCTGTGGTACCTCCCAGGTCGACTAGATGAGTTCTACCACCTGGCAAATCTGTAATATACTGGGCCCGTGAAACAAAGCTCTAGTTTGATTTATTTCGACTGTTTTATTTAGGACTATATCTTATCTTACATTTGTGAAACGCCATCATTACCTCGGGTATTTATTTACCTCGGGTATATCGGGTATTTGGGTAGGCGTGTGACTTTTGCACGGTTCCCAAGTGACCCGTGCTGATCTAAAATTAACGAATGTTCTACAATGCAAAATAGCCGGAAATCGCACGGGCGGCCCGGAATGCGATGGGTGTATGTAAATAAAGGCATTTTCTCGCCATTGTGCCGTTTCAGCACCAACGGTACTCGTACACTTGCTGATTAGTGGGTTTTGCAACTTGGGTTACTTCCGCTACTGGTAGATACCAAAATAAGATACTGGTAGATACCAAAAATCGAAATTATCTTTGATCTTGAATTTGTCTTACCTTTACTGGTAGTTTTTAAATGTTAAGAAAAACTACGTTGCGCATAACTGTCAACAGATCTGCCCTTCCTTCTACTGCTTCAGTTACTGTTTCTTCTAATTAATGTAAAAATTACAATGGAAAGTGTATTTATTCATCACATAAACTTTTTTCTTTTGCACCTTTGATTGATGTCCACATATTTGAATCCAGAAATTTCATATTTCGAATAAATTTGACGATATTTGGTATTGCAAATATTATAGCTTTCGCAGATATATAGCTATCACGATTACTCTGTTTAATTCAAGCTCCTAAGTGGAGTTCTTTAGTGCAACAAATTAATGTCTATATTTCACTCGTTCATGATAAACATAAAAAAAATTCGAGCAATTGAATCTTTGCGTATGCATTGTATTCTCGTGACCAAATGCCCCAGTCCCACGTCGTCTCAGTCCTCGATACTTCAACGCTAACCGCAAACACGAATCCGTTCGCAAGGCCGCCGTGACGGATGGAAAAAACGAGAAAGTAACCATCTTTATGACTGCTTTTATATGCAGATCTAAAGTTATCTCCACGATTCTCCCACGGGGCTTAAGCGATCTTACTTTTGCAGCAAAAATGTTCAGCTGTCGTGAACGATCGTTGTTTAAGTATAAACATTTGCACTGCTCTTCTTGTGTCTAGTTTTGTTTATTCTATCGATATCAGTTGCTGTTTCTTCTTATTCTTATGGGATAACAGATTTTTTTAATCTTTTGAATTGCTTGGAATTGCACGTGTAAGAATATGCTTGTATTTGAATTCAATTACTCAGTATATGTTTTAAAATGAGGATACTGTTGCACTGAACTTACTGGTTCAATATATTATTGACAATAATATAAGAATAAAGAGTTAATAGAATTGCTGATAATTGTTTAAAATGTTGAAGTTATTAAACCTGAATTCTTATTTATTTTATTTTTAATGATAACATATGAGCATATAATTTGTACTTTATTTATGGTATGTATGTTAATATCTGTACGCTACGGTCGGTTCACTTTACCTCTTGTGTGAATTTTCGAGCGTATTTATCTTAACGAGATGCCGTTTCGGTGATTCTGCACAGTCCGTTAAGTTGCGTTTATGATATGATAGTCTTTTGTATTACAGAATTTACGATCCGATTTCATACATATCCAACATTACGTTAGTTTTTATGGCTCGGTTTCCTTATTATGATATGAACAGATGTTTAATTAGGAGTAAAAGTGTATTTGTTCCAGTGATAAACTTTGTGAAACTGTTAGCAGTTTTTCCTTTTTTTAATGTTTTTGTTTTCAATTTAAGGATACAACGCCATATTGAACTTTTTTCATATATTGTAATTTTTAAATTTAGAATTTCTTTTTAATTGCTACCAAGTTTGAATGTTTGTCGACGAATAACGATCATTATGATTTTTTGTGCACTTATTGTTAGAGGTACAGAAAGGATATAGGCTATAATTCTGTTTCCGAGGATAGTAAAAATCTTTTCAAATTCAAAATACATGACAGAATTGTAGACTACGTGGGAAGCCACAGGCAGAAGCTATTACGTGATAAAATTGAACATAAACTCTGAGTGAAATAAAAAATATTAATTTAGAGCGTAGAGCTCAGTAAATGTGGCCTACACACGTCATTTACTACGTCCCAGTTGCTTTCAGTCGTTGATAGTGTATGTACTACATTTATGAAAGCCCGTCGGAGGCCGCAAAGATTCGTAGCTAGGTCAGCTCGGGCTAAGACTTCTTAAACTTGGCCGCAAAACTGAATCAGAGCGCGTTCAAAGTATTAAGGGTTCTTTCGCAAACTTCACTTGCGGCAATGAACCTTTTGAACTGGGTTTTGAAAGGACGGTTTGTATTTTTACGTATGTATTCATTACTTTTTCCGGGGTGTTATTTAATTTGCAATGTCTGTAAGTTTTTACAGACATTGCAAATTATTTGGTAAGTAAAATAAGAAATATGTACCTCCTTTTATCCTACGCAGTCTCTTTCATGTTGGCTTAGTTTTGATGACAATGCCTTTTCAAGATAAGCGTGACGTGAGTTTACAACCAGGAATGTTTCCAGATGAGGTTCCAGGTGAGGTTTCCAGATGCGGTCCTCAACAGTTAAAAGTACTAACTTCGCTTATCTAGTTAAATAAAAAGTTATTAAAGTTTTTATTTCAATATAATTTCCAATTAATTTGCTGTTTAAATTTATCGATTTTTTTCCATTTTAAATAATTTTAATTTACTAATTAATCCTTAATAAATAATTTTAATTTGATTAATAAAATTTCTACAAGTTATGACTAAATTATCTTTGCTGGTCACTTTTTAAACGGATATTTTGGAAAGGTTACACTAAAATGCCACTAGCAATGTAATGTGACTATAATAACACATTTTATTTCCTCTTACTCGAAAAAATATAGAAAGTTATTATGGCACGGTTTCTGTAATATAGTATGATTACGTTATTTATTATGTTAATTCGTTAACTTTACCTATACTTTTAATCATTATAAATTTTCTCTAAACACCTTTTAATTAAGATAGAGTCGTCGTTGAAAGAGTGGCGTGTATGTAACTACCATATTACTAAGTTTCACTTTCCTTGTATGTCTTATAAATTTCATTAATATTTAAATTTACGCATAATCAGATTTTTTCTGCAGCTTCGATAATATAATATTTATGTCATTAAATTAACCCGTTACTTCGACGATTGGCTCGTGTAGGCGTATAACATGGCTAGTAGCTGGGTTCTGGGTTTGATTCTTGGTAATAGTAGACACTTGAATCATAAGTGGTTATTCAAGTTTATTAGTAATTAAACAAATTTTTAAAGACTAATAAAAATAGTTTTGTTAAAATTTCATAATCGAGTCATCATCGTTTCTGAAGAAGGAATAACCAAAAAATGGTACAGTTGGCAAAATATGTTGGTAAAAGCAAAGAGGTAAATTTTGGTAAAAAATGTTTTGGTAAAGTGACGTAATTTATATTTGTCCACTTCCACGCACTCGCAACGGTTGCGATATTTATTTCGCAATGTCGTAATTTGACAAGTAACTTTTAATTAGTTGAGAGTGCTGAAATCATTCGTCGTACGACTTTACCAATTTTATGTAAGTTAGCGTCCATATTGTTGTTGTGTCACGTTGAATATTACACTAATCAACTAATAAAATGTAGGTACATACTCATTAGAATATCTATGTTCATATCTAGGTAGACCTACTATAGCTTGATCCAGGAACTACCTACGTTATCCTCTTAATCGAAAAGCAATTGTTATGTTTTATGAAAAGTATTTGCCCATACTTACAGCTTGGTAACAACCATTTTCAAATGCCCCCCCTTCGTACTGTTAGTGTAATGTACCGTCGCTACACATTGTATGCTTGAGCTCAAGGAGTTCCCTGGTGTATCTTCGAAGTCCAAGGACAAATATTAATGAAATCAATAAATCAAAAAATAAACATACACCGGCGAACCTAAAACTTCCTCTTTTCGAAGTCTTACCGTCTTTCAAACAATTATTTTTGCATTGCTTGGAATATCTACAACGCTGTAGAGATAACTCCGGGAATTCGTAATATGGAGCATTAATCATTTATTTAATTCAAAATTATTTTAAGGCGCAAATATTCTAATAATATTCATAAATTTTATCATTGTCGTCATTAATCAGTTATTTAAAAAACGAAAGGAATTACGGAACCTCAGCAAGAGTTTTGACATGATTTTTTTTACATTAACGGTACTTTTGCCATTTGTTACCATGGCAAAAGTACCATGGCCATGGTAACAAATGACAAAAGTACCGTTGAAACCAAGCAGTGCTGCTTGGTTACAGACACTTTTAAACGCAACCCAATCGTACAAGCTATCAGTACGCATTGTATACGAGAATGCGACGCGTGCCTCGAGGATACGTGGGTGTCATTGTTTCCACACGAGCCTGGTGTATTGACAGATTTACTGCCGAATTCCTTGCCGTGCGTTACAGGTTCCTATGTATCTAGGTCGCATCTAAATTCTGAATACCTTTTATTTACGTAACTTCACTGTTAGATGTAGGAGGCGGTGGAGTAGGAGGTGTGTAAGGGAATTCCAGGATTGGTTTTAGTGTCTTCCTGGTGTCTGTGTGTTCCTGTGGTCCTAGTGTCTTTCTACGATGATCAACTTAGCTGAGAAATTGTCAAATACAGGGACAATATAAAGAGTTTCCGGTCCATGTGATGGTAATAACTTTCCATGGTCATATTTAATCAACGTAAGACAGTACCTATCCGACCTTTCTGAGGCCGACCAAAGATGCGTTGCCACATCTGAGGACTGAGATAGACGCCTCTAATAAAAGTGTTTTCGTCAATTACACTTTTACAACGTAAATGCCTACGTTGCTACGATGTGGAAAGGGAGATTGTACAGCTGTAACCCTTTACGTATATTATTATCACACTCGTACATATAAATAGTAACATACATTTTATTCCAGCGATATATTATTGTGTAGCTCCTAAGACACTGTTATCGTGGATCAAGATTTGATCTTAGAACGATGTCCTATTGGAGCCTCTACCATATTTGTGGAGTTATCTGGATCGGCGTTCCACCATAAGTATTTAGCTTTCATGCATCTATGTGTGTAATGTGTAATGTATGTATGTGTGCAATTATGCAGTAAGTTTATACATACACTGTTTTTAGCAAAAGGAATAGTGAAATTTTTAATCATGGGTATGTTATTCGGTTAATTATTTATAAGTGACATATTGACAAAATAATCAATTAATGTTTTTTCTACACCTTTAAGAACTAGAATTACTTTTGTATAATTCGTGTACATTGTACACTTTATTTCTTGTATTCATTTCATTTCGAGGGCAAAACTTAGAGGTAAAGTTATCAAAATCGATCTATTACTTAACGTTAACTTTACTATTATAGTTTAGAGTGTCTGTTATCTCGTATTTTTAAGATTTGTCACCTTAGAGTATTTATATCGGTGCAGAAACTGCACCACAACAAAAAACCCCAGCCCTTTTTCTACTTCAGATTACATAAGGAAACTATTACAATTTTTTCGTAAAACCATCGAGAAAGTTGCTCATCTTAAGGCGGCGAAAATAATTTCACTCCCGAAAAGAATACCGGGGCTATAAAATTAAACCACGTGTAAGCATTTGCAATTAAAACATCATAATTCTTCGCAACTTTTTTGGCTCACTTGTCGGAAGATAAATTTGCGCCCAGCCGGTTTTGTATTTATGTGCAGTTTAAAAACTCATCCATTGCCCTTAAACAGACTTAACATCGCCCGCGGTTTCTCTTGCATCGTTGCAATACATATACATATTTGGCGTCATCCGTTGTTTTCGGAAAACGCCCTCTTTGTGTTATTATCCTGTATCACCAAATAGTTTATTTATATATACTTTATTTTCATATATTTTTTTAAATATTTCACTATTTTTTTATTTTGTTGCACATTTCAGGAGATACAGCCGTGTCAGGCGCGGTCGGATAGCGAAATCTTAGTAATAGAAATTTGAGTATGGAACCCTAAAAGGAGATAACATTATTCTTGATCGAGCCTTTATTGACATTTACAAAATCATCTCCACAAACCTTCATTTTTAGTTTCGT
>DWNR01005355.1:0-10229 GCA_018250455.1 Polygonus leo
TTATGTCCGTTGGTGGCAGTGACCACTTACCATCAGGTGTAGTTCACCTGCTACTCTTTAGCTGCTTCTGCACTATAAGACACCCTCACGTTACTATTCGTAATAGATACTAGTATTGTAACATGCAAGCGGTACCCATAGAAACAAATTGCTAATAAACAACTGCTTCGCAGCAATTCCCAAAGCTGCATAGGTGAAGTTGCAGATTTCGTAAAACGAGAATACAGTCCTATCCCTAAATTACGAGCTGGTACTTATTGAAACAAATCCTAGCGGAGGCACGAGTGGAGGAGTAATCTGCGGGCTGCAACAGAATGCTTCCCTCCTCTCGGCGCGGCCTTGATGGAACTGAAGCACGTTTGGAGAGCTGCACGGGGGTTAGTTGGCGAGGGTCGACTGGCTGGGTGGTTATGCACCTACACTATGTAGATGTAGTGTTAGCTACGATTTTTACGGTATTAAAGGCAATTATTTTTTCATAATACAAAAACGAGTTTTCAGTACATTTGATAGGTAATATTTAATCACTTCTACCCATTGACAGCTGTTAAGACACATTAATATAAGACATAATTGAAGCTCAACATTTGTGGTTGAGATTGGCGTCTTTAAATCTAGGGGTTTCAAAATAGCCTACGTCCTGTTCTCAGACCCATTAAATATAAATAAATATTTCATAAAAATCGTCGAAGCCCTTTCGAAGGAATTCATTAACAAACACTGCGAAAAGAGATTTTTATATATTTCATGTATAGGTCTACATCTACAGTGTTTAAACACGTATTGGTGGTGGTATGTATGTTGGTATATACTTGGCTTCTGTAGTGCACGCGTCTTTTGTGGGGTAAAATTTATATCATCGTACATCATGCACGAGGATTGTTGCGAAGTAGTTTTAACCTAACTTTATAACACGGATTTCTGCAAACTTACGCCTGATACTATTAACTTTCTAAAACCTAGTACAAAATCTTTGTTGAAAGAGTTTTCATAAACAAACATAAACATTGACTCGCATCATTAGGTGATGCTTAAAATACTTTTTCCTTTAACTTATAAACCAACAAGAAAATATTTAATTACACTACCAACCTACATACACACACCATTTTATATATTATTTAAGCTACTTATACACAGGCGGTATCGCATGCTATCGCTCTCGGGAGGCACATTCGTCGCGGGCTCGTTAAACCCTCGCCAATTTATTAAATGCTATACACACCGTCCGACCGTCGTACTGTTGCGGAGCCTACTGGATGTTTTATAGAGATTTAGCGCCACTTTATATTAAACTTTCATGATAACTGCGAGGCAAAGGCAAGAGTACACAGGTGTCAGTTGTTTTCATTTTGTGCGCGGGAGAGTTATGGCGGCGTTTTAGGAATTATGACGTCATAAAATGTCGGGTTAGTAAACGTGAATTGTCTTTTGGCAGGTGGAGGGTAAGGGTGATTACACACTGTGTTGCTAAATGGCAGGACTAGGCTCGCCCAGAGCAGTATCACTGCTATACACATTTCCGCTTGAAGCACTTGTTTTTTTAGCAACGGCGACATTTATTATAAAAAGTGACCTTCACGACCTTTAATAAGATAAGAAGTGACCTTCTCTCCTTCATCTGTGGTCGACCTTAAATAGGTTTTCAATTTAGGTACGTTTTGGGAGTTATGACGTCATAAAATGTCGGTTTAGTAAAAGTGGATTCATCATCTGGAGCAGTGTCACCGCCTTGCAGCAGTTGTTATTTACAATTTTAAATAAAACCTTCCGTAACCGCCATCGTCAGGTGTGGCTTCGCATCCAGTTTTGACCTTAAATAGGTTTCAAATTTAGGATGCGTACAAAATAAATGCTGATAGGTAAGTGATAAATTAAAAATGTACAAAAAAATTATACACAAATATTGCAAAAAATTGCATATTTGTAAATTAAAAATAATAATGCAAATAATGCAAATGTAATTCATTTAATTTCATGGTCATAAACATAACAATTTAATAAAAATACAGATTTCCACCATATGTCACACAATCGCTAAATAGATGAACTAATGGTAAATACTTCCAAGTGCAAAATTATAATTCGTGCAAAGATCACGAAAACCGCCGTAAGATTTTCATGAATGAGCGAACAGAGTTCTCATTTGGGAGTTTCTTACAAAATTTTCGCTTTCATTAAATTTCATTCCGTGAAAGAAGCTCGAGTATGTTATGTGCTAAGAAATTCCCAACTAGAAATTCCCAAATTGAAAAATTCTTTACAAGAAAACTGAAAATTGGAATGGTAATGAATTTTCTTTCATTGCGCACATTTCATATTGCACCAGTCAACGTTTCGGAAATAAACAACGACAACGGCAACGCGGAACGGCGACTTCTTGGTAACGTTTCGCGATCATAATGGCTTGGTTCCGTAGAATTCGTCTCGAGTAAAAAAGTACCGGGAAACTGCGAGGCTAACTTCCGAGTGGCTTAATTGGAGGAACGCGGATCACGAGTGCAATTAATCAAAAATGTTCTTCAAGGGACATTTATATCTTAAGACTACGATACATCGTTATGGTCACTATCATCAAGTTGACGACCCCTAGATCGTAGATCTTTGTAAATATAGCAATAAAACTATTGTACGCCGGCTTAGTAAATAATGTAATATATTCAAATGTATCTTAAATAATCAACAATATTCTATTCTATGATCGGTCAGCGGTCTGGCAATTGCGCTCTGACGTGCAAAGGGTCGTTTCGATTCTTAACCGATCAGAAGCCGACCGACCGAAAACTGAAGAGATATTGGTTTAAAATGTATTAAGTAACGACGGTAAAAAAAGCGAAATACAACTGAAGAAGTCTGCCTAAATAAGTTAGTCTTTAATTAATCAGTCATATCTGGATTCAGATTTTGCACATTATTATTAAATCGATTAATTCTTCTTCCTAAAATGCCCACGTAAAGATCGCGTCGTAGTCATCAAGTGAAAAAGGTCTCTCGTACCTACTTACGAGTGTCCTTAGTTTTTTACAACTAAGAAAACCTCATTTCATTAGAGCTACAAAAGAGTTTCTTTCTCGAAGGATCCAGTTACGTTAAATATTTAATGGAGTCACAAGTGCTTCGTTATTTCAAGTTTATTTATGGTACTCTAGCCGCTTTGTCCCACTGGGCCGTGCACCGTGGAAACGCGGCCGCTGGTCAAAACTCAACCCTATTACCTAAGTAATAAAGACCACAAGCAGTGCATTTCTAAAATAAAACTATATTGTATTCAACACACGTTTGGAGTGGGCGAAATTTTAATTGGTAACACCTTTGAAAGCAAAGTATCTCTGACAAGTGACAGAATCACTTATTCATTAAAATTTTTGTAAGTACCGTCAAAGTACCATCGCGAGCCTTGCTGAATATATGAAGGTGGAGGGTACTAAAGAACATCTTTCGATTTTTGTGAACTGACGTGAAAACTACGAATATGTTCACCTGTGCAGATATGTTACGTCTCCAATTATTATTTTTACGAATAAGTCCAAATTATAAAATTCCGAGTTTTTGAGGATAACCCAAAGCCGTATGTATTATCCTAACTTCCTAATTCTAATTCTAATTATTGTTATAAATGTAAATGTCAACTTATTAGTTACGATCTCACGCCTTAATTATGCAAGCGGTCGTCGTGAAATTGTATCATAGATTACCTTTTGTAAAAAAATACTGACCATTGGACAGACGTAACCATTAATAAAACTAAACGTAACCAAAAATACTGACCATTGGACGGAGGTACCAGCGTCACCCTCATAATCCTCTGTGAAGAATTTTTTGTCGGCTTGGAAAGCTTGCTTTCCATTTGCATAAAATACAACCTTTAAGTGCAAGTCGAATGCCCCTACACGAAGGTTCCGTATCAAACAGATAGCGTTTTAAACCGATGACAAATATATTACTTTAACTATGCTTTAAAACTAACGTAAATGCAATTCGAAAACGTCCAAACGCCATTGTCGTTTCAATATCTCGGCAGCGGAGCATTAGCGCGGTGAATAAAGTGTCTCGCGCTAATCTGTTTGGGCAGCAGCCAGGAGATCAGTCGAACTCGCAAATACTCACTTTAGACATTTTTGGCTGCTATTTTAGGTCATTTTCGACATTTTTAGCTAGTTTTTAGATTTTTGGAGATAGGGATGGCTGTTATTTTAAGTATTTTTATGTATTTTTTTATTTAAATCTAAAAGGTAATATTTTGGTTTACATTTTTAAATACATTTTTGGCTAGTGTTTGAGATTTTTTTAGGACACTTCTGTCTCTTATTTTGAATTATTTTGATGACAGTTTACCGTAAATGATCAATTACTGACATTTCCCTATTTAGATTCTTGTTTTTAAGTTGATCCTATAGCGCATGTTTCTTTACTAAAACAATAAAAAAAATCAAAGAACAATATACAACATTTATACATTCATATACGTAATAGCATACGGTAATAAAACCATAATTTAGAATTGCCTAGTATTAGAAGTTAAATCACAAATCTAACCTACATCTAGTTTTTCTAGTTTAACAACGGACAATTAAGCGTAAAAAAGCCATTATAGCCGTAAGTTATATTTTATTTACTTGAATTCAAATAGTATTTGAAAAGCCACTTCTTAACCATTTCTTAGTAATAAATATGAAATACTGTGCTGTTGTACTGTAACTGTGCAGTTGTAACGACATCGGCCATTGCAGGCGCAGTCGGGCGCGCTAACAATATTCCGATACCGTACAGGTGTATTCGGTGTATTGGCGCGAATATTTTATTGCTACAGACTAACATTTTTATGAATGTTTAAACTTTTCAATATCATTTGATTGCAAGACTGCGCTCGTACGTGTTTTCTTGTAAATGTTCTTTTCAAGTCGGAGCTCCTATTTTAAGATTAAGACCAAAAACTGACTGATTAACAAAGTGACTGACTAATCTATAAACGCACAGCCGAAACCGTTGAGAATAGAGGCATAAAAATTGTATGAAGGTTGTTGAATAATGTAAGTGAGCAATAAGTAGGGATTATTGGAATGTCGTCCCTTAAAGGCTTAAAATGAGGGATAAATGTTATATTTCGGAATAAAGGTTTATTGTATCATAATTTCCTCGGAAATTAATTCTTATTAGAGAATAATTTTAAACGATGTTAGTTACAGGATTTTTGCTCATTTGTTATGTAATAACATTATACATTTACAACCCATTAATATTAAATTTAAAATATAAGAATACATTCGTGCCCTGCACTACATTAACTGCGGAGTTGTAACGACATCGGCCATTGCAGGCGCAGTCGGGCGCGCTAACAATATTCTGATATCGTACAGGTGTATTCCATTGGCGCGAATATTTTATTGCTACAGACTTACATTTTTATGAATGTTTAAACTATAGATTGCAAGGCTGCGTTCGGATGTAAATATTCTTTCTAGCTCGGAGGTTGGCTTTATTTTAAGAGTTAATTAAGACCAAAATTGACTGACTAACAGATTTTTTAGACATTTTCTATGAAAGAAAATGTTTCCTATAAAATATGCAATCTCGCGACCAGCTTTAATATCATTTAATAAATTGTATAAGACTTGTACTAAATTGATTGGTTTCATTTAATTATAAGTTTATTTTCTTCTTTTTAGGGCAATTAAATAAAAGCTTGATTTTAAATAGTTTTTATTTACCATTAATTTATTTGTTATGTATAATAACATTATACATTTACAACTTCTTAGTATTGAATTTTAAATCAAGAATGCAGTCGTTCACTGCACTACACAAACTGTGGAGTTGTAACGACATCGGCCATTGCAGGCGCAGTCGGGCGCGCTAACAATATTCCGATACCGTACAGGTGTATTGGGTGTGTTGGCGCGAATATTTTATTGCGACTTACATTTTTATTGTTTAAACTTTTCAATTTTATTTTATTCCTAGTATGCATTCCAGCTAGTTTTTATGTAAATGTTCACTAGAGTGAACTACTTCTACTACTAGTACTACTACTAGAGTGAACTACTTCAAGCTAGAGCTTGAAGTTAATAAGAACAAAAAACTGTCTGATTTACTAACTAAAGCCTGATTGATCTATACACGCACTTACGAAACCGTTGAATTTAGAGACATGACCAAAAGACAAAAAATTTTAGAACGAGACCTTTAAAAAAATTTAAAAACGGAGGAACAAAAAGGGATTAAAATAGGCGATAGGCATTGCAGGCGCAGTCGGGCGCGCTAACAATATTCCGATACCGTACAGGTGTATGGGATGTATTGACGTGAATACTTATTGCGACTTACATTTTTATTGTTTAAACTTTTCAATTTTATTTTACTACGTTCGAGATAGTTTTCTTTTACTTTGTGAGAACATATGATACCTAACAATGTGATGGACTAACTTTGTCAACGATTGTCTATGAAATTGAAGATTAGAAACACTACGTTTGATTAAAAATTTAGTTCCATTTACATCCCTCATTTCATAGACAGCGGTTGTCAACAAATATTTGCACTCTAAGCATTTTAATTTTGAATCACAAAGTTATCACCCGCATAAGTTACTAAAAGATTCCATTAAATTCTAACCACTCAAGTTATCCTTAAAATAATGGTTTTTCACATAAATACTATCAAAGCCTAATGTGCCAATTTTCATAGCCACTGGTCGTAAGCGGATTAAATTGATATATTTTAATGACGGCCGCGGGCGGAGGTTTAATTAAGCCAAAGCTAGACTTGATGGCGCTAACGAGACTGTCCCATTCCGTAATTACATCACGAACACCCTAATCTGGAAATTCATAATAGTATTAGTGAGTTTGTACCGTTGTCATTAAAAAATCTTGACGACACCATACTCCCTAACTACCAAAAGTATCATACCTCTCTAGTTAGACTATGTAAGTTACATGTATATGTATTCTTTATGAAATTCATTGACTACTGTCAAGCAGGTCGGAGATCAGCTTGGGTGATATTGTGACACAGAATTAGTATATGTACATTAAAATGTAAGTTTTTTAATGCTACCTTTATTATTACTAAGACTTCGTTATATATCCGTCCGTCCATCGGTTTATCTGTCTGTCTGTATCTCTTGAGCCGTAATAGATAGACACTTAAAATTTTGTGTGCCAATTTTCATAGCCAGTAACCGTAAGCGGATTAAATTGATATATCTTAATGACGACCGCGGGCGGAGGTTTAATTAAGCCAAAGCTAGACTTGATGGCGCTAACGAGACTGTCCTATTCAGTTATTAGATTACCAACACCCTAGGCATAAAATTTATAATGGTCCTAGTAAGACAGGACTGATGTTATCCTGCCAGTTAACAATCTTGACGAAGCGCTACTATGATTAAAGTAGCTCTAGCTCTCAAGTTAGACCCAGTTACAGATTAAAAATAGGTAGCTACAGAGGTTGGCTTGGACAAACTTAATGACAGGGGTTTTTTTGCATCAGGAAAATTTAAGTTTTTTTCGAGTAAGATTTAGTAATTTTTCGAGTGCTGCATGCAAATGGTCGAAGTCCTTATTACTAAGACTCCTCTGTCCGTCCGTCCGTCTCGGACTGTATTTCATGAACCGTAATACACTTAAATTTAGAATTAAAGCCTAATGTAGCAATTTTCATAGCCAGTGGTCGTAAGCGGATTAAATTGATATATTTTAATGACGGCCGCGGGCGGAGGTTTAATTAAGCCAAAGCTAGGCTTGATGGCGCTAACGAGACTGTCCCATTCCGTAATTAAATAATTCCGTAAATTTCCAGATTAGGGTTTTAGTGGTCTACGTAAACTCTAATTTGGAAAGTTATAATGATATCTAAGGGAGACTTTTTAAATACATAATCAAAGGTTGTAAACGGAGGTTCCGACCGTCCCGAGGTACTGTCCTACTGTCACGTCTGTCACTCTTGTCATGAACCGTATGAAATACACTACTAATTATTTTATAAAGAGTGTATTACTATAGCCACCATAATAAACAAATATTCAAAAAATTTTACATCTTCGTCAACCTCAGATAGGACTGAAGTTTACTTACACATATAAATGCACTATTCCAGCTGAAACGTAAACTTATCGAAGATTTAATATCATCATACATCTCATAGACAAATCCATAAAGTTATTAAGGCGAGGGTTAAACTTTAAACTTCTGCATAAAAACTGAAAAGTCAAAGTGAGACCTCTCCTGACTGCTTACCAGTTAGCAAGTCTGCCTTATCATTAGCTTTAGATGTAAAGTCTCTTAATTGTATTAAATCTATTGCATCTAAATCTATTAATGTTATTAATAGATAATTCTCACGTGCTTTTCGGAGATGAAAACAATGATTTATCATTTCACACGTTCAGCCTGAAGTTCGACACAATTCAACCGTAATGGCAACATATCTATGGTATACAATGTAGTTGATTGGCGGTCTCCCTGATCCTGCAAATGTCCAAAGGGACGACGACTTACCATTAGGTCATCCCGTCTGCCTTAACGCTTAGGTTTAGACAAAAAATATTATTTGATAGATTAGATCTGTCTAACTAAATTTGTTTAAGACTTAGTAAAGTTTGCTTTAATGCTCCAAACCGAATTATACCGGGCGGATATTTTAATAACGCGAGTACCGCGGCCTCTAGCGGCTTTAATGAAGCTTGCTGTGACGCCGTTCATTAGATTTAGTTGTCATCCGCTAATTACATTTGTGGGCATTAGGGTCTTTGTGGGTAAATCACCAGTTATGTCACAAAGACTCATGATGTGAAAAATGTTAATAGGACTGAAAAACGTTAAAGTTAATAGTTCGGCCAAAAGATAACTTCTTTATTTTTAGTATTTGTTGTGGTTGCGGCTATAGTAAATAACACATACTCTGTAAAAATTCTACCTATTCCGGTTCAAAATTTATTTCTTTCTCGTCCTGTCGGACGGGTACGGAAGCCTAATAATCGTTTAATAGTATCAAACTTTGTGGGGCATCTTTGTAAGTAATAACCCATTATTTGAGCAGGTTGTGATGTGAAAAAATGTTAATAATTAATCATTTTCATTTGCTTTTCGGTGACGAAAACATGACGATACTTAGACCTAAGAGATAGTAGAAAAGAACCTGGTCATCGTGCCCAGCCGTGGGACAAAAATAAACTGTGATACTACACTTGCAATATTACAAATGTATAGATATTAATATAATGGAAATGTCTTAAGTCTCCTATAGGGGAAACGTTAAACATTTCAAGTAGCTTGCCAGACTTTTAAGGTTATAAAAAAATATTTTGGACGACCCGCATGGCGCGGAAATCACACAATCAGACAATCAAACACACAATCAGTTTGATGCGTTGATGGTCCCGGGTTCGATTCCCAGCAAACCACAATTTATTTCAAATTCTTTTTTTAACATAATAGACATTAGCAGGCCTACCTAATTCCCGCATTAAGTTGAATATTGGGATACCCTATATACAAGTTTGAAATATAAATAGTGGTTATTGAAGGCTTCACCGATTCACGTAAGACGATGACATTCACGGGTTAACGCTTAAATTGAACAGGGCTGTCAGCAAAGGTCAGTTTTGCACGAGAATAGCGCAGCCCTAAAATTTATTAAAGCGTATACGATTATAAATAACTCGGTCTGTGCACACGTGTGGGTTGGGAATATGAGTATATCGGACGGGATATAACAGTAGTGTAGAGTTAAGGATATTAAGGACAAGATCAAGGATTATATACCTCATTGCCTCGTCTAGGTCTACTCTGAGTCTATATGTACAATATGAAGTAGTGTTTGTTTATTTAGAACAGCTATGACATTTTAAACCAAATGGCCAGTTGGTTTTCGTGGGTGGTACTGCCACTACTCTTATTGCCGCCGCGCAGCCGTTGATTGTTGGCAATGAAGCGATCATATCGTGTGACCATACCGTGTGACTCGCAAAGGGGCCCGGATTTGATTCCCGAATTTAGATTTCTGTTCTGACTGTTCACGTGTGGGTTGGGAAAGTGAGGGTATATCGGCTGGGATATAACAGTAGTATAGAGATAAGAGTATTTTGCAGAGATACGACTTTTTTAACCAAATTGTTACCAGCGCCTTACCTAATTCCGCCACGCAGTAGTCGTTTTTTAGCAATTAGACGACCCGCGTGGCACAGCGTTCACCATACACCATAATCGTGTCCTAGTTGCCTTTTTTTA
>DWNR01005356.1:0-10228 GCA_018250455.1 Polygonus leo
ATTTAAGTAGGTACATTATTTATAAGTTATATTACATTAAGTTACTTTTTTAGGATTTTTGGGAGATTTTAGGTACCTGTTTTTAAAATGAAAATTAATAGATTAACAGATACTTTTACGTATCTTCAAGACCTAAAAATCCAGTGACATTTATTTATTTCATTAGCTATTAACTCTATGTCCAACCAAGCTTTTCCAAAAATAATTTCCATACCGATACCAAATAAATCTTGATCAGAAAATTTGCTACATTCTATCTGGTTGTAAACTACTCCAAGGTCAAACATTAGGTTATTAGGAAACTAAAATGGAATAAACTGAATCCAAACTTTCCAGTTTATTTAAAGTTTATGTATAGAATAGTTTTTGTTTGCGGTTGAATGCCTTGCTTTGTATTTTGTAGGTACATTTGTTATCACTGCGTAGTATAGACGTTTGCGGATGACACTATGACCCCAATCAAGCTTATACAATAATTTTATTATAAACATTAAATATATTCCAGTATTTCGTTTATATTCTTCTCAGTAATAAAATACTTAGAGATATTAGTCGACTAAATGGAACACGTAGTAAACAAGGAAAAAGAGATTTATGGTTAACATTTTATGACTTTCGTAGAAAGAATTAATATCTCATATCTCCAATTAGTGGTTCTGTTTTTAACTAATTATTTCCTCAAACTATTTTATGCGGTCATAAAGACTAATGACTTAAAGAAAGATTAAAGAAGGATTATGAATGAAATTTTTGCTTTAAAGCGATGAATAATCTTTAAATCTATTCTCTCTAAAAGGACAATGTCTTATCACTCTAGTTATTACTTAATGACCATCAATAATATTAGCTTACAGCAAACTTTCTATATTTAACCAACTGCATGCTTGTTTGTCCTTTAATTGGTGATTGTCCTTAGCAGTGAATATATTGTAACTCTCTGTGACTTGTGTGGAATATTACAAGGTTTACGTCCGAAAAATGAAAGTAGAAATCGTAAGTCTTTTCCTAAAATATTTATTTGTTCTTCTTATTTAAATAATATTTTGCTGCTTAAATAGATCCGGGTACATTGTGATATTTTGTCTATTTCTCTTATTTATGTCCGGTTTTGCACATTGGAATGTATTCAAAACTGCTTCGGCATTTATAACCTTGTACTTTTTTGACTGCATTAAACCTTGCATAGCATAAGACAAGTGATCTCTGTATTTCAAACTGCCAAGCCTGGTCAAAATATATCATAATGAACTCAGATTATATCTTTTTGGATATATGTTTTATTATTTTTGTGCATAATTGTGAGATACAAATAGAATGGGGAATAATCTGTGAGAAACTAGTGTAGTGTGAAGAGGAGGTCGTAAAGCCAGATGCCCAAGATTTACCAGGTGGTCGGTGGATTTACCAGGTACTGAACTCGCGTAGTTCGACCGGGGACCAAGTACCATCACCACCCTCATAATCCTCCGTGAAGCAATTCTTGTATTTCGGTTAGGAGAGGCGAGGTTCCCGGCTATACTTACACGCGAGGCGAACATCCTCGGGGGTAGCATATACGTTTGTTACCTTTATACGAAGAAGATCTTGTATGTGAAACGTTCAATTCGGTGAGACTCTGTGCGCAAGTGTTTTGTAGTGAAATTGATAAGGGTTTATTAAAATGTTGAGTGAGTCAAAGGGTGTGTGATGCATGTGTTAGTATGATGAACGTGCTAGTGTGACAGATATGTAAGTTTGATGAGTGTCCTTATGTGATGACTGAAATAGTTTAATTTTATATTTATGTATTATATGTATTATAGTTAAAAAATAGAATATTTTCTTTCCAATAATATACTGCTACGTAATATGTATAAATACTATTTATACATTTTGTACAATACCTATATCACATCTAGCAGTCGTTTCACAGCGGTTATATTTTTAATTAATAGATTCTTAAAGAAGAAGCAATTTCTCAATTCCTCATCGTTTTTCATTGGTGAAATATATCTTTACTTTCTTTATAATACAGATCTCATTATCTTATTTTCTTTTTATACTTTCCAGGTGCTAGTAATTTTGAGTATTGCATTTGTTAATAGCAGTAATCATTCAGATTTTACTGAAGTGAGCAATAAAAGTGATCACAATGTAGCACATATAAATCCGTCACACGAAAAGCGACGGATGCCATCTTTTCGTAAAAATATGCCCAAGTTTACTGTGACCATGAAATCACCAATAGCACGAAGTATCGCATCTCATAATTTTAAACCATCTCGAAAGCCTTTAAAGTTAACAATAACTCCAACGGCTGTAAAAAGAAATACACATCAATGGAACACTGCTATAACAAGAAGACCCATTATGAGACATATACAATTTACAGTGAAACCCTTGAATACTTTTAAGCTCCCAGAATACTTAAAAAACAGAGGAAAATCTATTGGAAGAAAGCATAAATCTATTATATTAAACAAAACGAATAATGGTACTGAAAATAGTGATAGCTCTGAGGAAATATCAGAAAGTTCCAATGCACGAAAACAGGATAAAGGTAAATATTTTAGAGCATCATTATCCCCACTTTACAAATTGCGAACTAATGTGAATATTAAAAAAGAAGAGAATATTTCAAGCTCCAAAGAAACAGATAGTAAGTCAGTTATGAATATTACCAAAAATACTAATGTTAGTGAAACCGAGATTTCATCGGAAGAACAGGAAGACAGAGAAGAATTTATATTTGTAGATCATAAGAAAATTAAACAAACTGATGGAAATGCCATAAAGGAGGACAGTGCAGAATCTGATGAAATCACCACTGTAATGGATGAAGAAACAAAAATGAGACTAAAGAGGTAGGCATTTGAATACTTTTGATCTATTTAATATTTTAAGTTATTATAATCCTCTCTGCTTATGTTGAAAATTGTTTTTTTTTTGTGTATAATATAGCGCTGTATTTCTTAAATCTTTTAAAATACACACGTTTTGGACTTAATGCGTTTAATTACTTATATGCGCCAATATCAAATGCGTACACACGCGTACACACGACTAAATTACCTACGTAATATTTGTTGTTCTTTTCTTCTATGTCAGGGATTGATTGTATTATAATGAAATGCCTATCAATATTAACTATTTATTATATTTTGTACTTTGTATCAAGTTTTATTGGTGAGGCTACTACCACTGCTGGACACAAATCTTGTGTTTGAATGAGAAAGTAATCTAACTAATTGTTTGTTACAGAAGTATTAATGTGATTGAGGAAGAGAACCTAGGTACAACTGTTTCAGGCTTCAAGTTCACGGGTCAGGTCGCACCCTTGAGCAACGACCTCATCTTTAGGAATATTAACACCTAAATTACGTATACTATTATAGATATTAAAGTAAATTTAAGTATATTTACTTTATTCCCACGTGATTCCATGATTGTTTAAGTAACATACATTTCTAGAATTTTAATATGAATGTGTAATAGATACTTGACTTTGATGATCATATAGCATTGTTACGTATATAACTTCAGTATGTTACATTAATATAGTATAGTACAGTAATATAGTCAATATATAACATCATTATGTTATCTAATACCATAGGATGATAGTTGTCTAGATATTTACTTCAGATTATATATGTTACTATCGTCTTAGTAGCATCATCAGGTACAAATATCATAGCATCAGTTATTTTAAGTCATTTCTTTAATGTACAGGCAGCTCTTAAGTTAATTTTGTGCGCATTGTACTTTGTTGGTTGTATTAAGTATTTACTTTGTGCACAAATGAAGTATATTATTATTTTCTTGTATATATCACTGATGTTTCCTTCATCCCGAATATTTTTGATACAATTTTTGATACAATAGAAACTTTGATAGTTTCTTATAGTTATAAATTTACATACTTATTTTAAGTAAGTTTGTTGTGGTTTAACAAAATTGTGTACTTCTTTTAGATAATAAGAAATAAAACATAGTAAAATGTAATTATTTATTGTGTTCTCTACAAAAAATCTTACAATTACACAACTACAATGTACATCCTTAGCCTAGGTACGTCATAATGGCAAAAATAATTCTCCACGTTTCTCTATACAATAAGTAGATCACACTAGTTAGAATGAAACATAAATAAATCGTAACCTAAGGGCAAGCTGAGACAACTGTTGGTAACCTTTACACCTAAAGAAAATTACGATTACACAATGCGTTAGCGTATCACATGCATTGACAATTTTGTAAACAACTCGTCCATCATTCTTATCATCCATTCATTTTTTTTAAAGAAATGAACGGCATTAAACGGCCATTCATTCTATTTTAAGGATATTATATATTCTGTTTGAATCCCGGCCGGACAGATATCTGAATGATGAAATTAGATTTCTGTTCTGGGCGTTTGTTTTCCTTATTCATCTTTGTTTGTCTGTGGCATCCAGCAAACAGGTAATCCTATTGTGGGGCCATTAGCATAGAAAGTCTTATTACAATGTATGTTATCTTTTGGTCACTGTTAGTCATTGCTGTCGACGACCATATAGTCAACTCTTGAATAGAATTGGATTTCTACCTGAGGTCGACTACCTAAGAATTATGTTACAATGGCATAAGTGTCTTTATCTTATCATTATTCGTTTAAATCATTACCTTTTAAAACGAAATGTATCTTAATATTTAAAAAATTAAAACTGGACAAAAACTTGATGTGTCGGTGGTAGTAACAGGCGAACATTGATCCTATTCCGCCATCTTATAAATTATTTTCGAATAATAACTAATGTTTATACCTTAACAATCAGTAAATTGCTTGGAAGTCAATAGATTTGGAAAGTTCAATGTCCGAACGTTTCATGGTAATCTCATAATATTTTTGTTTGTTTAATTTAATCAAAATATTGAGAACGTAAAGGTTGAAGACCGAATACTGACGTGATTTTAAGAGTATCTGCCACAGTAAGTATTTTTATAAGGCAGGTAATTGACAAGACTTTTAAAAGTGACCTTTTAAAAAGTTCGTTAGATTGTGATGGACGCATTTTGTAATCGTAACTATGAATTTATTTATGGATTAAATATTAAATTGAATTATAATTATATCTAAAAATTGCTAGATAAATGAGTATTTAAGCGCAGTTGATACTAAGCTATTGATTAGCAAATAACTTTCTAAAATTTTCCACAATTCGATCAAGATAAATACAATAATAATTGATAAAAAATTACTTAGCAAAGGAAATTCATATTGAACAGTGAGCTAGCATTGAGTAAAGTAATACTACATATTTAAATTAAACATTTTGATAAAACTTAAACGGAATAGAATTTACTTTAACTAATTAATGATAGGTCACAACACGCGATTCTTGCAACTCATTTCAATCACAATCGTAAAACATTAACTGTACAACTAGCGCCATCTAGCGGGAGAGATCGCGTCACGCGAATGTTATTGTACTTGTAGATCCTAACTGGTTGACTTGCTGATAGATGGCGCTATTCACTTCTTTGTCAGTCTGAATACGTCGTTGAGAGGTGCGTACGGCGTCCGCGTTGGGATTGCGTTGTATGCGAATGATGGTTGAGCATCGGCACGTAGTATTACCACACCTATTGAAACGTAAATAAACATAAGTATAAACATTATTTAGTTAATAAAAAGTTCTATAATATTATACAACCTTAACCTTCATGAACTATGATTATTAATATTAAGCATAAATAAATACCACAATCTTTTCATTATAATTTTGCATGCTTCCTTTACATTTAGCATTTCTTAGGTAGGTAACCTACCACTTTAGTTAACTTTATGTAATTATGGCACGTTATTCATTAACTTGGCTGCAACTTGATTTTGACTGAAAATACTTTACTTCACTTAGAGTGCAGGGGTTCCCAAACTTTTTCAGTTCGCGGCGTATTTAAATGATATTGACGTTATAGTAATAACAATATTTGTTTACTTATCAATTGACTAATATTTTTAACTTGATCAATATCATGGACATGAAACATGCTTATAACATAAAACATGCTTATTAAAATATTTAACGTACAAATATAGACTCGCTGGCAAAAAGGCATATATTTACAATAAATAAAATGAGGCGGTCAAGCCTTTCATAAATAGTAATATACCGCGCCCTTGGATACTAGTAAAGTGCGACACTTTCTACCTGAGGGGTTCACTTTCACTTTAATCTTGGTTTGTGGAGAGAGCACGCCGTAATCCACATCCTCGTACAGATCCTGCAAAAGACGATGTTTTTGTGAACTAACTATAACGTTACCAATATGTGTGAATAATCAATTAGTCATTGTAATAATGTTAACTAAACAAACAAACAAAAAAGGCATTGACTCTCATGTCAATGGTGAAAACAGAAGAAAAAATAACAGAAAACGTTACTAATAGGACTCTTTGATACTATTTTTGATAGTACCACAAACATCTCCGTGACATAATAGTTACTTTTATATAGGTGGCCTAAAAGATTAAAAACGCGTTGTCAAATACAAATAATAGTCATTATGAATACTAATTGGTAAATTAGCATTATTGTGATTTTAAAATGGAATGGGTTCATGAAGCCATGAACAATTCAACGTAAAAAAACCCTGTTTTGTAAAATTTGGCATGTTTCTTAAATTTCCTATGTGTATTTACAACATTTTGCTGAAAAGCAGAATTTAATGAATGAAATGTGTTTTTTCACAATTTCACTTTTAAATACAATGAAAATAAAACAGATACTAGATAAAAATTATAATTCATGTTTATGAAGCAAAAATATTTCGTAACAATCCGCATCTGTGTCAACTGTGTTCTCTTTAAAACAACAGGGCATGTTAACACTACAACGATATGTCGATGCTGGCGACTGGTTTAGAATTACAACTTACCTCGACCCTATATCCAGCGGGGTTGTTGAGACCCAGCTCGCGAAGGGTGACAGCGACATCTGATGGGGTACCATCAGTTCGCCGGTTCACAAACGCCACAGCGTAAGAGTAGTACGCGCCTTGGATTGGCAAGATGGGTCTCGACCAAATTTCGATACCACGATGCTAGAAAGTAAAAAATATTTATTAGATAGAATATTAGGTAGAGTATAGGAGTATATATAGAATGAACAAGTGTTGGACATATTTTACTTTAATTTTCCAAAAAACTATATATTGAATGATTTGTTTGCAACATTTGGAAAAATATATTATTTGTAGAACGTGAAATAAAAAAATTGAAGGTCTGTGCGGGTATATAAGCACTGAAAATATTTGATTTTAATTTTCAAAATAAAGCTAAAGAATATTTGCACTACTTATAAAACTACACACTACTTTGCACTAGCAAATATTCACAGATAAATCACCTGATAAGTGTTTATGATCGCTTCTGGATATTAAATATTTTAAAGGAGTCCTTCATGATGCTGATCAAGTATGCCGGTTGCAAGAGATCTTTATTGTTAGTTTACTTACTTTGTATATCCTCCTGCCCTGAATACCAAGTGGGTCCTGATCGACTTCGATAATCTTCCTGTTCTGCAATATAGCCTTGTACTCCGGTCGGATGGTGCGAAGGTCGACGCTCATGAGCAACGGTGCCGCCAGTATCGCCCATATCGCGAACTGCGTCTTACTCTGCTCGTACGAGAGCCCAAAGTTGCCAATGATGAGCTGGAAAAGCGTGTAGACTTTATTATCTTGAGTGTTAAATATTCTCAATTATGACGATAGGCTATGTTATAGACATAATGTGTATTGTTTATGTATTCCTTAATAATTAAGTTACTGTCAAATAGCAATAATTAAGTTAATCTACAGTAATTTGGAAATATCCAGGAAAACAGGAAAAAAGATTTTTGGTGTTGAAAAATTTGATGATAAAATTAATAATCTCACTTTATTGATTGTTTGAATGTGCGAATTTCGGTTAGATTTGAAACCTATTTTTTGAACTAATTTTAATACTAACATTGAATAAGACTTGAACGCAATTTCCAAATCAGATTAATCTATTCTTCGAAACATTATGTGTTCTTTATCCAAAAAGTTTTTGCTAAGTGTGTCACTTACCATGTCCGGGTCATTCCAATGGCCGGGTCCAGCATTGGGCACTATGACGTCCTGATGGTTTCCGTAATAGTCTATGATAGACTCGACGGAGGCCCACGAGTCCTGGATGTCGTCAAAGTTGCGCCACAAGTTGCAGTGTTCAATTATCGAAGAGAAGTTCGGCTGGAAATTAATAAAATAATTTGTTAGGTAAGTATTTGAATACTTCTTGATAATTGAAGATATTATTACAACGACATAAATTGGAAGGATTGGATTATTGTGGAGTGAGTTTTCCTTAAGATAATTGAAGGAGAGATTTTATATAATAAAAAAATAAGTAGGGGTAAGGAAAAAAATAACGATATTTAAAAACTGAGTACTGGCTAATTTTTGTTTAAGCATTTATGCTTATAGAGAGTCACAGAAAAAAACAATTATGTTAGGCTAAAAAAGCAAGATATTTGATAAGCAATCAGAAAGCTTTGTTCTGATTCATGACAAAGAAAGAAATTGCTAATTAGAAATGTTTTAATCATAGTCATATTGTCAGCCATAATCATATTGTATGTCAAAGTAAGATATTAGTTTATAGCATCTTAACATAATCTTTTTAAAACAGACATACCGATGATATTGATAGCGTCGATCATAATTATGAACCAAAATTATCTTGTAATGTAATTTTTGTGTTACACTCTATATAACACCGTTTCGTAAATATTATTTAATACCTTTCATGCATGACGTAATGTTAGTATGTAGGCGAACAAAATTGAAATCACATTACCGTAGCTTGTTCATAAATTAGGAACATGCATTCGTAATGCACTATTAAATGTCAGAAAGATTCACGGGTTTTTACTCTGCATGAGCAGTATTGTAATGAATAGTATTATGTAAAAATTTATTGTAATGAGCAGTAGGTATTACGTAAAAATTACTGTCAAACTAAAAATCAACGGTCTGTATGCGGATATGACATGTAGGTGACGGATAAAAGGATTGACCTACTGTTTATCTGATGCATCTAATTTTGAATTTATCTGAATTGTGCTTTATTTTTATAATTAGTTATTTAGGAATGTTATCCTGGTACTATTGGACAATATGGTGGGACTAAGATGTTCTTGCACATGTTACTATTAGATTACATGGGGCATTCCCACACCAATTTTACCCAGTTTACAGGTTAGTTTGAGGATACCTAGTCTTCCTTCACAATACTCTTCAAAGGAATTCTTGTTTTCCATTGAAAATAGAGTTGTCCGTTGTTCCGTTAAAAACTTTTATCTTAGTCGATCGGCAATTGTCATTTATCTTCAAATGGTTTTTAGACTAAACTAGACTATTTTTACATTTGAAAAAAAAAACAGTAGACAGTGCTATCATACTTTGGGTGGTGTGGTTTGGCTCAAGTGTTCATAAACTTGCATCACATTTGTTTAGTTCTCGAAGTTATCAATTATTAAGTTCAGCCCACCTGCATGCCAGCGTAGATCTGATAGACAGGCCAACTGCATGAGTAGACCATCTGCTTGCCGGTTAAGTTGAGCTGCCTTCCAAAGTCCGGGTAACCTTGGTCCATGTCAGCTGGCAGGGCGTAGCACCCGTCCAGCTTCACGTAGTCCACGCCCCAGGATGCGAAGGTCGCAGCGTCTGGAAAAAAAGCGTAAAAATAAAAATGCTGAATTTTAGAAACTATTTTTTTTTGTTAGAGTTTAGGAGACTTGAATTATATTGTTTAATATATTATAAACGATATAAACTTTTGATGTAATAATAACATATTGTGATAAGTAGACATATATTTTGAAAAAACCATAATATCTATGAAGAAACCAAAAGAAAATAATTTCCCTTCCGTCTCATTTGACAACGGTTATTGTATATTTTTCGCATGCATATTCCTCTGCCGCGTTTTGCCTTTGATAGTAAAACATAACCCATGTTCTTCTATCATGATGTTCAAGTATGGGTTCGTTAACTATTTGCACTAGCGGGCCGACTTTGTCATTTTTCAAGTACAAAGTATATTTAAAGCTGAAAGTATCACTACGCACAAAGTTTTATAGAAATGATTTAAGCAATTTCAATGTCTTACACACACACAACGACTTGCCATTTTTAATATATGAGTATACATAGTAAGATTAATGATTTCCACTTCCAA
>DWNR01005357.1:0-10226 GCA_018250455.1 Polygonus leo
CATGAGCGTGTCAAAGTTAAGGCAAACCATTAGTTTAAAATTTTTTTCCGCATAATATATATAGCATAAATATGTAACCAAACTAAAACCTAAATTTATTCTTATACTTGGTATTCAGTATGTTTTTCTATAATTATCTATTCATAATCTCAATTATTTCTATTCTATTCATATTCTTGTCAATAATTTATCATAGCCTTTCTTGATGTAATATTTATACATGTACCTTGAACTGTAAACCCTATCTATTGTTTTTGTTACTGTTCTTATCTTTGTTTCTACCGATTCTCTTATATTATATAATTTTATGTATACATATACGTGAAAACTTTGTAATTAGCTTCTCTAGCTGTAAGTTTTCCTAAAAAAATAAAAAAAAAAAAAAAAAAAAAATAGCAATCAGTTGAGTGTGATAAATAATCTAAAAATAACAGTGGATGAAGATTACTTAGAAAATACTATTGGAGCATTCGGATTATGGCAAGCATGCATTTCTGTTACAGTCACACTAACAAGAGTGATATCATTGTGGAATATGATGTCTTTAATATTTCTGACACCAGTTGTAGAATTTAATTGCGTTGAACTTAGTAATAATGTGTCTCACGAAGTAAAGAATAGTACTTGTTATGATAATTGTTTAAGATACGAATATTCAAGTGCTGTGCGAAAGAACATTATAGAAGAATTTAATTTGATTTGCCAGAATGCTTGGATTGCGAGTTTCACACAATTTGTTTTGATGTTGGGTGTGTTATTTGGAGCGTCGATTTTTGGATGGATATCAGGTAGGTGATATAATCATCGAAAATTAGACTCATTTTATACTCAAGAGACATTTCGTTACCTTTAAATTCATTGCTTCTCAACTTCACTTTAAAACATCTTTTAAATTTCGTATTTTTTAAACATAAATTTTAGGCGTATTTTTATAACATAAAAAATATGTATTTTTAATACATACATAGAATTTATGCGTAACGCACATAAATTGTGTCATAGCAATGTTCAATACAATACAATTCATATAATTATATATTTCAATTATTTTTCAGGTTTGGTAGACGTGCAGCATTATTACTATCCACAGGAATGAATTCAGCATTCATGGTCTCTTTGTCCTTCTCATCAAACATTATTATTTTTTGCTTTATTAGATTTATGACAGGTATCGCTACAGGAGGTTCTACGATTATATGCGTGGTTTATGTTTTGGAAATAACTGGAAAACAGTACAGAGAAGTAGCTGGAGCTTGTTGTCTGCTGCCAGATGGTATTGCGGAAGCGTTCTTAGCTGGATTCGCCTATTTCACTTGGAACTGGCAAAGCTATACACTGAGTTATGGTGTAGCTACATGTATTATTTTTATATTTATAATGTTTGTTCCGGAATCTCCGCGCTGGCTTGTGTCAAATAGAAAAGTCGATGAAGCAGTAAGGGTTATCACTAAGGCAGCTGAAAGGTGATTCATTGAAACGACAACCCCTTTTGTGAAAAATTTTAAGCAATTCAATTTTCTTGAAACTCAATTTTTACTTTGTTTAGTAAAACTTGTGAATATATAAGATTTAAAATACTTTCACATTTAATTGAATTCTTGATTCTTTATTTCAGGAATAAATTAGATACTTCCAATATAAAAGCCGTCATTTCTAAAACTGTAAAAGACATGAATAGGCAAGACAACGACATTCCTACTACTACGTATTTATATTTTTGCAAAACTAAGAAAATATTTATTTTAACTTTAATGTTATCTATCATGTGGTTTGGTTTTGGCATGTGTTTTTTTGGTATATACCAATACGTTACAATTGTAGGTATGAATCCTTATTTAACGACAGTTATATTGGGATTGATTCAGGTTTGTATATTTTGTTTTTATTTATTTCTTCTCGTTCAAATTAATACTTCATTAATGAGTTTGTAAATAGTCTTCTTTATTTATTGTAGATTTTGCGGGATTGAACATAAATTTATGGATTTATATAATAAAACACACTTTCACAATATTATTTCTACAAGATTTTTTAATAAACGATTTTCCTAAACTTTATTGCTTTATGTTCAATTTCAGTTACCGCTGTGTCCTCTTGAAATTGTTTTTAACAAGAAGTTTGGAAGGAAGAACTCTATAATCGGACCAATGTGTTTTGTTGGTATAATGATGACTGTTTTAATCTTTTTGCCCGAAAACCATTGGGTTGGTAACTTGGTAAGCGTAATAGGGTTTTTCGCTGTATGCATTGCTCGTTCAATAGCCTATACTCAAGTATCAGAGTTGTTCCCAACACCTTTGCGTAATAAAGTTCATGGCATCTCGTCAAGTGGATTAAGATTTGGTGCAATGGTAGCACCATTCGTAGCGAATATATTGCCGAGATGATGCCATCGGTGATTTTTGGAATAATGTCATTCTTAACAGGCTTTTCCTGTTTGTTCCTGCCTGAGACTAAGGGACATAATTTGAAAGACGCAATTGAAAATTAAGAAATGTTTATAAATAAATTAAAATTCATATTTATTTATCTTTATTATAAACACAACATAAGGGTGGTTTTGTTTCATTTAAATTTAATTGTAAGGTTTCTTTGTTTTATTTCATACTAGCCGTGCCCGCGGCTCCGCCCGCTACCCCTCTTTTTAGGGGTTGAAATTGTATGGCCTAAAACATGGCATGGGGGTCTTCTCGACAGATTAGTCAAGTTTGCATCAAAATCCGTTAAGCCATTTTTACGTGATGCGCGCTGTATTTGATTTTCTTAAAGTTTTTGTATATTTAGAGTATTATATTAAGGGAGGAATATATTTGACATTGTGGTACTTTTTTATCGTATAAAGGTATCAAACAAGCATGCAATCCACCTGATGGTAAGTAGTCACTGTCGCCCATTTACATCAGTAATCATCCCCAAGCACAATTGAATCATAACTAAGTTTATTCACGGATGCGTTGCTGTCACTGAGGACTAAGATGTTTGCGTAAGATGTAAACAAGGTCTACCACCTGGCAATTGAGAAATATATATTTCGGTATTGAGTAATGTGTATTTTTATAGATCACAAAACAATTGGTGTGTCTTACTCACTCACTCGATGATTGACGCTTATGAACTATGAATATAATATTATTGCGACAAAATAATTGATAATTTAGATGTAAGGGATATCCAAATGATACCAGAGGTCGCCATATGCTTGAAATTTAGGTCAATGTCAGGTTGACAACAGACTACGCATAAACATGTGTGGTTCAAACGTATGGTAGTATGTGTATTGTTTTTTAATAAGTTAGTGTATTTCTAATGCAATATTAATAAAAATATTAGCTTTCTGCACTTTCTTATCCATATAATAAATTTTAATCCAGTCAAATGAAAGTTGCTCCTCCGCCCCCGCAATGTCCGTAAAAAGGGGTATACACAGGGGTACATTTTTGCTTTACGTATTAATATATAGATTACGTCATAACGTAATCGTATCTTGGAAGGCCTTTAGAAATGAGGTACAAGTTAGAGGATAACCTATGTTCTGTGTCCAAAACCCGTTCCATCCACCACCTGCTGTTGAGCAGCATATGGACTGCTACAGCTGTAAACGTATCATTTGCTTCCAGCCCGATCCAGCTGTAGTGACATATACTTTTTTCGTCGTATAAAGGTAGCAAACGAACATGCTATGAACATCAGTAATCAAGTACAATTAAATAATACGTAAATTTGATAACAGATGCGTTGCTACCCCTAAGGACTAAGATGTTCGCCGCGTGTATAAGTGTAGCCGGTAACCACGTCTCTCCAAACCGAAACACAATAATTGCTTCACGGAGGATTATGAGGGTGGCAGTGGTTGGTCCCAGTGAATCTAAATGAGTTCTACCACCTTGTAAACCCGGTACCAGTTTCTTAGGAGTTAACCAATTTTCGTAACAATTTCTGTAAGGAGAAATTTGTAAATATATTTTTTTAAATTGTATGAGTGACTTTAAACATCATTAAATGTCTTATAATATTGGATATTTATATCAAACACACACAAAACTGGTTTGTCGCTTCAACAATAAGGTTATTACAATTAGTATCACTGACTGAACGATATACCTAATGTACTTGAGTTAAAGTCGAAAATGGCTATAATTTAAATATAACGTTTGTATTCTAACTTAATGTACCATGTCTGAGTATTCTTTACAAACATTATACTAAAGTAGTTTAGTTTGGTATGCCTGTCATTTGGAAATAAAACAACAGACTTGAAATTAAAACACTTGTATCGAGACATATAATGTTGTTAGTCTTACGACTAAAGTTGAACAAGCACCACGGATACGGTAGAAAGATAAAGTAGGACAAAAAGTGAAAATGAAATGTGAAATAATTCGAAGAATATCCCAAGGAACACTAGGAAACGACGCAGAGGAACAAACAAAAAATCGATCCGGAATAAAGCTAAATAATAATCCAACTGAAAAAAAAGAAGTTAATGTAGTAATAAAAAATGAAGTAGTAAAAGATGAAGAAGATTACATAGTGACTACGATTGGCGGGTTCGGATTATGGCAAGCAATCTGTTCCATGACTGTGTTATCAACAAGAGTTATTGCGATATGGAACATGATGTCCATATCGTTTTTGACACCAGTGACTACATTTCAATGTGTTGAATTAAAGAATAATGTTACTCTTGAAGTGAAACCTTCTACTTGCTACGACGCTTGTTCAAGATACAACTTTTCGAGTATTGTGGGAAAGACTATTATTGAGGAATTTAAATTAATTTGTCAAGATTCTTGGCTCGCGAGCTTTGCGCAATCTATTTTGATGCTAGGTTTATTGCTGGGAGTGTCGACGTTTGGATGGATATCTGATAGGTGAGTCGTAAGTTTAAGGAATTTTATAATATGAAAAACATCCAGTGTCCGTTATTTCTCCAATATGTAGTGAAAGATTTAATTCAAGTGTGAATGAAAAGACACAATACTTGGATGAACACATATGTACATCTATTCTGTGCTTGCTGCTGAGGTGGTAGTAGATTTTTGAAGGAATTCCTATATGAGGTATAGATATATAAGGATGCCATAATTACTACTAGTGCTGAACGTTTGGGGACTGCGGATAATACCTATTTCAAGTCACAATAAAGCATGCTGATTCGCGACTAAAACTACACAAATATGTAGTTTGATATGAAAATTTATAATATATTTATTGGGGTTACCTTGAATTCCAATCCACATCGATCTTGGTAGTCGGATTAACAGATAGAGGTCACATGACAATTTTCGTATTCAGAGTTATTGCGGAAGCTGCACGGTCTCACCTTTTTAAAATTTGAATATTTACGTAATACATTATGTCTCAGGAAAATAAATGTTTAGAATATATCTTTGTTGAATCGTCTTGCAAGACAGTCGTATTGTCACGCAAATACTCTGCAACTTCTTACATATTTTGAAAGATTAACCTTAGCTAATGTAGAAAAACAATGAATCATTTATTTACTTTTTCAGGTTCGGGCGACGTACGGCATTATTGCTGTCAACTTTAATGAATGCAGTGTTCATGGTCGCTTTGTCCTTCTCAACAAACTTTGCCATCTTTTGTATCATTCGTTTTGTTATCGGTGTTGCTTCAGGTGGCTCCTTAATCATAGCTGTGGTTTATATTATGGAAATAGTCGGGAAACAGCATAGGGAAGTAGCGGGAGCATGTGCTTTACTACCAGATGGTATATCAGCAGCGTCTTTAAGTGGATTTGCTTACTTTACATTAGATTGGCAAGGTTATTCCCAGAGCTACGGCATAATTACATGTATTTTCTTCGTGGTCATTCTTTTCGTTCCTGAATCTCCGCGGTGGTTGGTGTCGAAGGGAAGGGCTGATGAGGCAATCACAATAATTACACGAGCAGCTGAAAGGTCAGTCCTATTACGTCTGCAATATATTTAAATGTTCGTTTATTTTAGTATCTTTCCATTGGTTACTTATATTATATTTCAATACTTAAGTATGCTTTCAAATTGTATATTATAATAAAAATTGTATTGTGTTAATGGTTTTTTGCTTGTCGATTACAAATAATTGATGTATTATATTTTAGGAATAAACTGGATACTTCAAATATAAAAAATCACGTAACAAAAGCCGTAGAAGACATGAAATTACTCGACCAGGATACTCCGAAGACGACCTATTTAGATTTTTTCAAGACAAAAAAGACATTTTTATTGGCATTAATAGTGTTTTTAAATTGGTTTACACTTGGCATGTGTTTCTATGGGATATATCAATATGTAACTATAATTGCAAACAATCCATATATTGTAAACGTTATATTAGGATTGGTTCAGGTTAGTTAGTATCTTTGTTATTTTTTTTACTTTTTTGCTAGGTATACTATAATATGTTCTTTACATCCTCTGCTCTTTTTAGTTTTTGATACTGAACTTAAATGTGAATATACCTATATATTTGTATATATATCAAGAAAAGTGTTCACATTAACATTTTTATTGAATTAAATTATTGGCTTCATTTTAACATACTTCACACAGGTTATTTTGCACTGTAACAGATAATAAATTATAGTATCGTTATGTTTTTCTAATTGGAAATTACTTTTAGGATTTAATGGGTGGAAATACCATACCGGTCTTATACTTAACAATTTTCTATAAAATTATTTCGGTAAAATAGCCTAGCTATCGCCATTGAAATACACTTAATTTTTCTTCTTGTAAAATTATAAATTTTATTTGTTACGTGTATTCTGATTATACTACATCTATTAGATCTAATTATTGCATATAGGCAGTAAACGAGCATCTAAAAGTGAGTGGTCACTGGTGGTCAGTTAACGATTCGTACTTGATTACGGGCGAGAGATACATGTCTCCAAACAATCTTAAAAAAATGTTAAAACGTAGGTAGGTATAGGGAGACCACGGAAGACACGTTTTATCACCTTGTAATCGTTTTGAATATATAATGTTAATGGTTATTCAAATTCCATTCAAAATTGATTCTACCGTAAAATTTAAAGATACTTAATATTTATGTGCATTTACAGGTGCCATTGTGTCCAGTTGGAATTGTTCTCAATAAGACGTTTGGAAGAAAGATCTCTATAATATCATGTTCATGTGCGATTGGTATAGCTATGATCATCCTTATCTTCACTCCTGCAAGTCATTGGGTTGGAACTATGTTGGGTATTATCGGCTTCAGTAGCGCAAACATTGCCTTTGGAGTTGCATACATTTATGTGTCAGAGTTATTTCCGACACCTTTACGTAATATGGCGTATGGTGTGTCGGCCGGTGGAGCCAAGGTTGGTGCAATTATTGCTCCGTTTTTAGCAAACATGACACCGAGATGGGCACCGTCAATGTGTTTTGGCATATTTCCCTTCATAGCAGGCATATTTTGTGCATTCCTGCCAGAGACGAAGGGTCAGAACTTAAAGGACACTGTTGAGAAATAACGAAGATGTACACTGAAAGATACACAATGTAAGACATATTTTATGTAACTATTCTATATTTCACGCTTTGCTTAAGGATTTAAGTAGAAACAGTATTTGGACATATGATTTCCATCTCAATAGAAGTTAAAGTGGTAGTGTGAGAATAGTTTAAGTAGAAAATTTAATTGGCAGTATTAGGGTAAGGGATACAATGACTTGAAACTGGTCACTGGATCTTATTCATGTTTAAGATTTACTTTAAATGTCTCGCCATATAATACCTATTTAATTATCTTAAACTTTCTGTGGTTGTTTTTAAAAATATGGAGAAAAAGAATGTGACAAATATGTACATGGATTTGTTATAATGTTTGGATAACAAAGCACTTTCTTCTGCACATTCTTTTGCGTTAAAATTACTTTGTGTGCTTCACCTCTTAATAAGTTAAATCTGAATAAAATAAGATTGTTTATACTTAAACCAATACTAAGCGGTCATTTCAGATATTTCGTCGAACAAACGATGTAAATAAATATGCTCTTAACTCGAGCAGCTTAACCTCACACCTTCTTTTATCAATCGGCTTTGGACAGTCATGAGGTGGACTATGTTTTAAGATTCTCTAAATTGAAAAACAAGTGTCAAGGGCAAAGAGTTAATATTTAAAGTTATAACAAAACAATGAAATGAAATGATTTATTTATTGTACAAATTATGTTAAATTACAAATTACAACACAATTTGAGACCTTGGCGGAATTGCAATATTAATGTACCTATAATAGTTAGTAGTTGGTACTGTAAATAAGAAATGTGTATAAATTAACTAATGATTATATTATTGTAGCTGATCTTATGATAAATTAAACTAATTTTCCCTGATATTCTTCATTTGTTTATCAATCAAGTTAAAATGTTGTTAAAATATTGTTGTGTATTACTGTTTTTAATTATTTACTTAAAGTCCTCTACTTCATTAACATTTATAATATATCGTTACTAGTTTTTAATCTTCTTTAAATTTCCTCCAATATTTAATCTTATACATCTATACATTTTTGAATGATACTGACGCTATTATTTATACCTAAGAAATAAATGAATACTTAGTTTTTCTGTTATTTAGGCGATTTTATTGTTATCCTAACTGATACTATAAATACATTAATGTGTTTGTTTGTATGTATGTATGATTTATCTTTTAATATTATAAGTAGTTAATTTACTGTTATAACTCCTAATACAAATACAAAATATCTTTATTCAAGAAAATATACATTTTTTTTATGAATTATCTGCCTGTTGCATTAGTTTTCACTGTGTTGCAGCAAACAGTTATGGTTCTGACTGAATGCAATGCAATTTCTAAAATCAAAAGACGCTAACAGACGAAATAAAATGTAAGTACCTAATGTTACGCTTTTTAATAAAATAACCGAGCGCGTACTCTCACACGAGAACCCTTCTTCCAATCACGTACTCTGCGTCTAATTCGATCAGCCACTTGCGTTCAAAGCCGCCGCGCCTCGTCCGGTGATCAGCGTCACGTCGCTTTGAGAACCATTAGCTCCTCGTACAACTTATGGATGGGCCGTGGAAATTACATGTTGCTGTGTATCTTGCCGAGTCTTGCTGACTATGTCGCGAGCGATATTGTTGCAATTGTTGTGGATCATATTGCGATATAGCCGGCTAGACGTAAGTAAATACAGATAAACATCATAGGACCACAATAACGTCCACAAAGTACCCTACAATCATATCTCCAGCAATGATGGCACAAGACGAAATCAAGGCGGGTCTACAGCTTTCCTAAACTCCTAGCGCAGCGTCACGGTTGTCGTAATGGAGTAACAAATCTAGTTCATGATCCTTGGGGGCCCATCGGCAATCTTGCGCTCTGTTATTTGGGTCCCTCGATGGGTGATAGTAAGGTCTGAAGCCTGTCTTTATTGTTGAATAGGAAGTTATGAAACATCAATCGCTTCAAATGTCTTTATTTAACTTCGTAGTGTTTTTGTAAAATTTGTATATTAATGAATACAAAAAATATCAATAACAAAGTTTTAGATGAAATGAATTACTTTTTTTTTATATTAAGATTGTGTGCCAAATTTCTTTTTTATCTTCAGTCTTAGTGACTATAGTAATTTACACAGTATATAAAATGAAATGACTGCGTGACACAGAACAGCCCTATGCCCTACAGACGGACGGAGGGACAAATACCTTAAAAAGATATTATCGTCCACAAAGTACCTTACAATCATATCTCAGGCAATGATGGCACAAGACGAAATCAAGGCGGGTCTACAGCTTTCCTAAACTACGAGCGCCGCGTCACGGTTGTCGTAATGGAGTAACAAATCTAGTTCGTGATCCTCGGGGGCCCGTCGGCAATCTTGTGCCCTGCTATTTGGGTCTCTCGATGGGAGATAGCAAGGACTAATGTTTGAGCCTTCTGACTATCGTTATTCTCTAATTGGATTATCAAACATCTATCGCTTGACGGTGTCTTGATTCTTTTCATTCATTTCATTTCAAAGCAATTTGTTTTGTGGTGTTACCACTGAAGTTAAAGATATATGAAGGAAAAAAAATCTAACGAAGTTTTAGTTGAACCGAAATATGACAGTTTTTTATAATAACAAATAGGGTAGCAATGAACATTATTATTTTTACACTAGCTGTGCCCGCGGCTCCGCCCGCTACCCCTCCTTTTAGGGGTTGAATTTTTATGGCCTAAAACACGGCCGGG
>DWNR01005358.1:0-10226 GCA_018250455.1 Polygonus leo
ACACATACAAAATGACATGCATGTATCCGGCGTAAAAGTGAATTAAAATAATATGTGTAAGTTGTACATTGTAATAATTTTTTTGAAATTCAAAAGCTGCAAAAGGATAAATAAATAAGTGTAGGTTAGTTACGTTTATATATATTTTTTGATTTTTTTCAATATCCATATACTGAAGACATAAATGTAGGTAGCATAACATGTAGTAACTAAAATACAACACCCAGGCGTGGATACATTTGCAGGAAAGGACAATAATTGAACAAAACATAAATAAAAAGGAAAATCGGAAGAAACAACACCCAGAACACAACACACGTACCGCACATAAGAAAGATAGATGCCTCGTGTTAAGAAGACTGTTAGAGTCATGCACCTTGTGTTAGATTAAAACAAAATGTGCTGACTTTCAGAAACACTCAGTGCGATAAGGTAGACTAGGGAAACGTGCTAGTGCAAGAGAAAATCCTTGTGAAAATATATTATACTGATCGAATCGAACGCTTCAGCGTAATCACTAAAATGATTAAGGGCACATCAAGAATCTAAAAGCTACCACAGGCTTAGTGACACTAACCTGTCACTATATTATTGCCGTTGTAAATTTTTAAAGCTTTCGCGTCCAGACGCGGCCCTGGTTTTTTAACATCGTCTCTTTCCCTACGCTTAAAGCCCCATTCTTTATTTAACAAATCTTGCAATTCTTCTGATAGATACAATTTTGAATTTTCACCTGAAAAATTATTATCGGCATTTGTAACAGAATGTCCGGATTGGATCGTTCCGGGCTTTGTCACGAATGTATAGGGTCAATCGTCAAACATAACTTGCATAAAAGTCGTTCCACCAAAAGTGATATACTGATCACTTGTGAATCATTGATTACTTTATTAAGATGTGTACATGTTTATAGCATACTAGGGTAAAGTAAAAAGAAAAGTGAAAAATTATTTTTATTACACCTACATGTAAAGAAAAATGAAGCAATGGGTTCTCCCAATGTAAAGGACGTTTTTTAATACAAAATATATAATCCATACCTTGTAATTCAGAAGGTTTCAATGGGCCACCTTCAGCATACATAGCTTCTTGTGGTTTTATCCTTGAATTTATTAAGCTTTTCCAGTTATTCATTAAGGATTCCATATTTTTATACATCTTACCATGTAATGCTGGTGAATCATCTGAAAAACAGAATATAATAATATTAATAAATCACCAATTGTCTTAATAATAATTAACTATTTAATAACTTTTACTTTTTAAATGGTAAGGATCTAATTCACCGCTTCCAGCATCAAGTGGAATTTCTTCCACGCCGTCTTCATCGTTATAAACTCTTGGTTCCGGAAATTCGGCAGGATTCTCATATTCAAATGGAAAATTTTTCTCTGCAAAACTTTGTCTGTATTTTTCTAGAGCGTTCGATCGCACCTCTGCATCCAATGGTGAAAATCGATTACTAGTGATATACTCCGCGGTAAATGGTGGAGCCTTTGCTTTAAATTTACGATAGTGAGCCCCAAGTCGCTCTTCGTCTGTAAATTCTTTGTTGCTAGTATCAACATTATGTGCATTTTCGTCAAGCAATAGAGATTTCTTCTCCTTATCAAGTATGTCATTTTGTGGTCCATGTTTGTGGTGTCCAGATTTATGTTCAGCCTGAAGTCGTTCTCGGAATCCTTCAAATGGTACAATTACGGGTGTTTCGTCAATACTTTTCATTAGCATTAAATCTCTTACTTTGTCGCTAGGGGTTTCTTCATCTATAATTACTGGTTCTCCGTTTCCTGAAGAAATTTAATTAGTGAATTTACCCAAAATACGAAAACGACATTATCAATGACTTTAAACACAAAGCATTACATTATTAATAAAATAAAATCACGATAAATTACCTTTAGGTATAATATATGGGGTAGATTCTTCGTCATTCGTGAGAGGGGGGTTGTATACTTCATTTGCATAGTCGGAATCGGCTATGGCTGAATTTGGAGTAAATCGAACATACGCGGTCTCGTCAGGTTCAACCTGAAAAGCAACATTAATCAATAAGAACCAGAAAATATTTTATGAAAGATGACTCAATATTTTACGAAAACTTACTTCTAAATTTTCAACGACGTCACCAGATGTCCCAGCTTCCAATTTCGGATCAGCAAAGTGTTCACATAATTTAACGTTCACATTTGCTGGATTTCTGCAAAATGATGGAAATTAATAACCAAAATTATATTTATATTTATAACTAGCTGTGCCCGCGGCTCCGCCCGCTACCCCTCCTTTTAGGGCTTGAATTTTTATGGCCTAAAACCTGGCCGGGGTAAAAAGGTAGGTACGTAGCGTGTAGAGCATAGCATGTCACATACACTGTTTGTAGCCGTGGCATAAACGCAAATGACACCTAATGTGTATAACCATAGTTGGCATCGTAGCGCGTAGAGCATAGCACGCACCGTGTGTACCCGTGGTATGAACGCACGTGACCGATTGCACGTGACACCGTATACTCTCAGATCGTGTCGTAGCGCGTAGAGCATAGCCAATAGCACGCACTGAGTGTAGCCGTGGTATGAACGCACATGACACGTAATGTATAGTGTAATTGTATACTCACAGATGGTGTCGTAGCGCGTAGAGCATGGCCTGTAGCACGCACTGTGTATAGCCGTGTTCCCAGCGGTACCCACGCGTCGCCAGGCGCTGCAACTCGCCCTCGAACCATTGGAGCTGCTGTGAGCTCATATCATACCTAAAATTAGTACAAAAATATAAATTAAGTGCAATAACGAACATAAGACAGTTAGTTAAGTAATTAATGAATTTAATGAACTTACTGATATAGAGAACCATCTTCTGGATCGTTCTCGTAAATTGGGATGCATTTTCCAAATGCAAAATCTAGAAGTAAAAAAATAAGATAAGTATTTACAATACCTTATTCTTAGTGTAAAACACGAAGACAGCAACTGAGAAAAAGCAATGGAATTAATATCTGATGCATCTTTAATTTTTTAAATAAATACGAATAATTACACTGCAGGTCATTGTACTCTTCAAACTCTTTAAAATGGCGCAATCACTTTTACTCCGACACTCCAAGATATCCACGTCAGCAATGATGTGTGATGTACCTCGCAATATGACAATAACCAAGGTTACTTACCATCGTAGCACCACTCTACTCCTTCTACGCAGAGTGAGGCGCTAAACAAACAACCTAAAACAGACCATAATGTTTAATATATAGGAATTACGTGTATTGTATTATATCTGAGAAAAACTTATACAAATCTTAAATTCATATAAATACTGATCAAAGTTTATTACTCGAGTGTCTATTATAGCGAAATACGCTACTAATGAGGCAAAAAGTCAGAGGCAGCCCCAGCGCTAGTGTATAATTATATTTTTCTATTGAGCCCGAGCAGACCTCGTCTTTACTTTAAAAAGCTCGACTACACGTCCACCTATTGGTTGTATAAGTATCTTATCACTCAAGAGATACATATGTGTAAAATTCCATTAAAATCTGTAAAGTAGTTTCAGAGATTATGTTAGAGTCAGACAAATATTGTGACATGGGATTTTAATTAATTTAATTTTCAAGTCACATTTTGTTTTTTTAAATTTCGGATGGTTTTCAAACTCATACAGAAAGAATACTGTTGGCCCATCAAGATAGTGGTTACATACCAATATTGCCATCGGCACGGGATGGCGCCAGCGCGCTTAGAAGCGCCAGCGCCCACAGAGCCTCCCATCGCGGGTGACGGCTCATCACATCTGCAAACATTTGTTTTGTATTATAAGTGTAAAAAAAAGTTTCAATGGTTGTAGACCTTCAGTAGTGTGACAGCAGAGCTGTTCTATTGTTTCGGTCTTGGAGACATGGTTATCGTCTATACACACGAGGCGAACTTAGTCCTTAGGGATACAACAATGTATCTATGGCCTCCTTCAGTTACATTCAGTACTCGGGTTGGTTACAGATGTTCATGGGCAGCATGGGTACCCTTAGGTGGACTGCAGTTTTTATATTAACAAAAAAATCTAACCTGCAGTCAATCTACAATTCAATAGTCAATATTCATTCGACGTCGTCGTTCGTCGTCGTCGTCGACGTCGAAGTCGTACCTGAGATCTACTATAATATTCTGGAGTGTTGTTATCGCCGAAAACTATGATATTCGCATCGATTGTACTTGAGTATGCCCCACGACAGGGGTCGGCAACATTTTCAGTCGGAAGAGTCAAAAATAACAGTTTAAAAAAATAATAAGGAGCCGCATGTGGCTCGCAAGCCGCGGTTGCTGACCCCTGCCCCACGACGATTAATAAAGTGGTCCCAGTTGGAACTACAGGTACTAGTTCTTCTACTTATAATAAATGAATGATGTGTGCAATTTTCAATCTTTGTCATCAAGTGTCCACTTTATTATTATTGATACCACGACGTACTATTCCATATTAAGAACTGGTTATTGTTGATGCCATCACATCCAAAAAGAAAGTAACGACTATGTTAGAACGCCTGATGTAAACTTGCAAATATTATGTACAATATTTATCATATCAGAATAAAGCACTATGATAAAATACGAATAGGTGTGGTGGTGATGTCTCCGAATTCAAATCCACCACGTACATACATAAATAAATAAATATAAATAACACCTTATACACTCATAGCCCCACGCTAGGATTCCCTGTGTCGTGGGTGCCATGGACACACACAAGATACACAAACACCCAGACCCAGAACAGAAATCTAAATTCATCATTTAAATTTCTGTCTGGCCGGGAATCGAACCCGGGACCCTCTGCGCGGCAGACCGGTATGGTGACCGCTGCGCCACACGGGTCGTCAACACATGACATGACTGTAAATCATTGTTGACAAAACAAAAAAACTTATTATTGGTAAGACATTGTTCATAAAATCAATTGTAACCTAAAGTAGAAAAATACCCAACTTTAGCAGACCAATACGAAAACTTCACAATCCTCTAACTTGCAAAGAACAAGAACCCTTTGCCAGAGATCGCAATATAACGAAACTTTTTCTCTAACTTGGCTACGTAATGCTACAGTACTTAGAAAATGTCTTATTGCGGTTACGCCCACGAACTTCATCCACTTGTTTTTATTACTCGAGTTGTAACCCAATGAAGAATGTTTATCCCCTACAAACAGTAACTGAATCCGAAGTACGCCCCACCTCCTTCAGATTAAGGTTAACAGTGTTTTTTTGTGTCGAGGTACGAGGCAGTCGAGGCATACACAAAATTCAACAGTTGGTCGGATTTGCCTGACCTTAATTTGTTATTAATGTGTTGAGGTGCCCCTTATTTGATTACAGCAGAAAATTACTGTCTCCGTAGATCCCTACGACGTAGACCTTGAAGAAAATAGAGAGAGATTGTCTCCTTAACATAGAAAAATATCATTTGTAATTACTTCGTCCAGGACATTTATTTACTTGTGTTAACAGATACGAAGGTGTTGTTATCGTTACGATTCGTTTTCAATTACGCGAATTAAACGGATTAGTCCTTAATCTTCACGTTTACTAGCTCTCTAGGTACTACAATAAACTAGCAATTTTGCACTTCCAGCTAGGAATTAGAATGGCTGTCAGATAGGAAGGGTCAACGTCATATCGGTTTACCCTTTCACCATTCTAAAGGATTTAAGTGAAGCAATTGAAACCTATTTTTCTAAACTATAAATGGGATGAATGGTAAAATTTAAAAAAAAAATCCTGTAACACAGCTTTCTTCTGGTAGAAAATAAAGCGCAGTTGCCCAGTTGGAAACATTTTAATTTACTTAAAATTATTTATAAATAATTATTGATAATTGCGTTCCAACTTTGCCTTATAGCGTTTGATATAAAATGGCATATAAAATAATAAAAATACGTATGTACTAACATGAAGAAAGTGTAAATACCAGAGTTCTTGCTCTTAATATGAAGCGAATTAACAAGAACATTTAGCCTTAACAGAAGTATATTTAATTCTTTTCATTTATATGTAGAGAAGAAACATTAAATGTGAACTTCAACAATAACATTATTATCTTGAGGAAAATATTCAAAAAATATTAAAACTGATCATGATTATTATGTAATTTGTATCGGGAGCAACTACTGATAGATTGTAGCGGCGTATATAGCTTGTTATGTCGAAGTTAATGACGTAGGAACTCATGCCCTTTAGGTACATCCCACGCAACGGGCTGAAGCTTCAGGCCATTTTTAGAATGAAAATCCTCTAAAATGAAATAAAATTGTACTAATGCTAAAATATGTCACCTTTTATTGATCAATCGTTGTTACTTATATGTATGTATTTTTCGATATCACAAAATGCACTCAACACATCATTATATCCTATATTTTTTGTTATCACATAAAGACAAAAAATAAATAAGTTATGACGACACTTACAAAAAATAATCGTAAATGGGTTGACAAACAAACGATCGCGTAACATTTCATTAATGCGACGTTATAAAATCGTGTAACAGGTTCAACGACGGGCGACCATGTTTGGGGTTCGCGAAAAATGAAGCCTGAAGGGATGTTTGTTTAAAGAAGGTAAAATAATGAGATAGTACTCACCGTTTAGAGTCCACTATTGGTCCAAAACATATCCGTAGCAAGTAGCACTTAAGTCCTTCACCGTGATCACTGAGACACAGGTTGATGGAGGTGGTCGCGGAAGGATGCGAGCCGACAGCTGTATGCCGGCGGGCCTGCGCACTCCGCTCTATCGATCCCTCGCCCGTCCATTCACTTGCTACCACTTCGCCGCCTACATAACGACGCGATTCGACTCGATGTTATACTTCAATCATCATTAGATAACGATATTACCACTAAGTTCTCTAAGCTTCCACGTTCGAACCGCTTTATTCAGACAAATAAATACAACTTGTCGCTGCTACTTTTTTCTCATTAAGACATATTTATACATTATACAATTTTATATGAAAATATTTTATGACACTATAAGCTTAGATTATAATTATAAAGGTATTTAAGAAATGTAACGCGTATTTATATTGAGTTGTTATACAATGAGTAAAGTTGGGTCCGCTATAACGCCCACACAGTCGTTTATCGCCGAACAGCTCCCTGCATGCTAATGACGTTATGCCGATAACGTGGTTGAGAATCGCGTAGATACTTCCATGTTTGTCTGAATGTAATATATACTCATTTGCAATTACATTCTAAGCTAAGCACGTATTTGCAGACAAATGGGGTCGCTTCAAAATTAAAGTTCATCCAAC
This sequence comes from Polygonus leo, assembly GCA_018250455.1. Taxonomy (NCBI): domain Eukaryota; kingdom Metazoa; phylum Arthropoda; class Insecta; order Lepidoptera; family Hesperiidae; genus Polygonus; species Polygonus leo. Next base: position 7,302 of record DWNR01005358.1, read on the forward strand.
AATATAGAGCAATGGGTAATATTCTGTACAATAGTACCTATAGTCCATTGGATAATTTAAAAAATGTGGTATGTGGATGTGGTAGGTTCTTTCAGGAAGTTGTGTAAGGACTCACATGGCTAGGCAAAGGAACAATGGAACAAATGCTTTCGTATTAAAAGTATTTATATTACATGTACGCAATTTATGAAAACATAGTTCGAGGAAAAAGTATTGAAGATGAAGTATTGTTTTCCGGAAAAAAAAATAAAAATTTAAAGCAATTGGATCAAAGAGCGTGGGCGCTTTCGGGTGAAGTACAGAGGAGGGCACTTACGTACGAGGATGGACGCCCACGCTTCTTGATCTAAATCGGCCTTACCGCAGTTATATAAAAGTAACCTCATTAAAAGTGATAGATTGCTCAAAGTTAACAGATATTTCGTGTCTTTAATTAATTTCAAATGTTTATTTTTAGGAACATACTATTTAAAATTAAGAGTTAAAGATTGAAGGAGATGTGCGTGTATTTTACAGTTTAGTAAAATATGTATTTTACATTTTAGTAAAATACACGCACCCAAAAATCCAAAATTTCCGTACCCAAAGGGTAGAAGAGGACCCTATTACTAAGATTCTGTCCATCTGTCACGAGGCTGTATCTCATAGACCGATGGACAGATGATGTATTTCTGTTGCCGCTATAACAACAAATAGTAAAAAACAGAATAAAATAATTATTTAAGGGGCTCCCATACAACAATTGTTTCTTTTTTGCTCGATATTGATAACGGCTACAAGTAGACTCTTGAAATATTCACTGAATATTTAGTTATATATTCACTTAAAAATAAATTATTAGATTAAAATGAACCAATAATTTTTAAGGGGAGCTCCCATACAACACATAATTTTGTTGCCGTTTGAGCCGTTTCTGTAAATAATGTTACGGAATCCTTCTTGCGCTAGTCCTATTCGCACTTGGCCGCTTTTTTTTCGTTTGTCTTCGTCAGAAATTCTTTACCTAATATTAAGAATTACAACGAAATTCTCTTATATTAAGTAATATGTAGGTGGGATCCGAGTAGTCCGACCGGAAAGGTACATCCGCCATCTCTTAAGCAATGATGCATTTTTTGTGTTTCAGTTTTAGGAAGGCGTAGCTGCCAACTGTAATAGACGAAGAGGGCAGGGACCTCAGGGCAGGCAGTAAATCTGTGGTCAGTTCTAGCTACTATTTCTAAGGACCTATGTCCTTGGGCGGCAGTGTTCAATTACCATGAGGTAGATTCTATGCTTGCCGCTTAGGTATATATACATATATATACGATAATAAAAATGTTAACACGTAGCAGAATTTCACTTTTATTCAATGACATATGCTTCTTTTTGAATATTTGAAAAACTACTGCCGCTTCGGAAAGTTCGCTATGGAGAAGCGGTAAGAAACTCCATAGGTGTGCTTATACATCATTTTTTTAAGTTTGCGTTACTAAGTTAAACTTATACTCTAGATTGAGTTATTGTGGAGCCAGAGTCATGTCAGACCAAGCACGTTTGTCATTTAAATAATCATTAATACATTAATAGATAAGTACCTACCTACTCATTAAAATGTGTAGGTACCTATTTGTTGTAAGTACTTTAATTTTGGTCTCTGTGTATTCCACTATGACAGAGTTATATTAAATTCATGTGTAAACGAAAAAACACTCAGATGTTTATTTTTAACACAAAACAGTATAAGCGGGCGTTTCCAACGTTTTCAATAGCAGACGGCAATGTAATCTCCTGAAAGCTCTCGAGGAAAACATGGATATACTTTTTCATTTTACGGCTTATCTTTCGTATACTTATTTCATATTGCTTTATTTATTAGTGAATTTTACTGTGATAAATAGATTTTATTATATTTTCGTTTCATGTTAAACATGATTTTGTATATGTAATAAAATGAGATAGGATTTCGTTCCCTACTTAACTATTTATGGTACGTATGAATACTTGCAGTAGACCTTGAAATTGTTATCTATAGCAATTATTAGTAAGCACAAAACTTAGTGCGGTGTAGTAAGTACCTAATAACTTTTTAGAATTATTTTTAAACCACGATTTTCTTCTTATCAACGCATATATTAGCTATTATGGATATAAATAAATTAAGGTACAATTGGCAATCAATATATATAGGTACGTAAGGAAGTACGTTCCATTATCTAAAACTGGTATTTAAACAAATGTAACTAATTAATTCTATTGCTATATTTTACATAGTACCAACTATAGATTATACACTTATATACGTACCAACTTACCTACTTTATTGTGGTAATAAGCGGGATAGCGGGATATCTGGTTTTGAATCCCAGGAACGCATCACTCATTTCTCAAATTAAGTGCGTATTAAATTAAATTATCACGGGACGTGACGAGAACATCGCTTCGAAGACGATGGGCTATGGCCTAAAATCCTTTATCATTGTCAGAGGTGATAAGAAGTTCATTGTTTCATTCCATCGGGGCTTTTTTAAAATATATATAAAAATTCAAAACTTTTTATATATCATAAGTTAGGTACAAGAATTACACTAGATGATCGTCACTACAAAATTCCTTAGTAATTTTTTTTCAAAACAGTATATTTTAGGCTAAGTTAGACCCCGGAAGAAAAACGCCAAGGGAAAAAACCTCCCAGTACTCTTTCCAAAAAAGATCTGTGTCACAATTTTTGACATTGCTCTATGGTTTAGGCACGGTTTGATTATGAATATCTTAATAGTACATTTATTAGAAAGTAGGTATATAGGTATCAATTATTACTTTCCATACGAACCGAAAAATATATCTATTAATATTATATTAAATAAAATACACACACACACACGCACGCACTGTCTGTTTGTTCCGGTTAATCTCTGGAACGGCTGGACCGATTTTGACAGGACT
>DWNR01005359.1:0-10225 GCA_018250455.1 Polygonus leo
TCTTCCACTTTCATAACTCCTCATACAAACACGCCGATTTCGGAGACTCTTGACACCTCCTTCAGACAGCACACGATTAATTTGATCTATAATCCTATTATGTGGCACATGATGATTCATATAATAGCTCATATAATCACTCTCAGGAAGATTTTATTCTTGTCAGATCAGATTGTAATTAATATTCACCCTACCCTTGGAATAGGGTATCCCAAATTCTCGTGTGCCTAAGGGCCACGGCATGATTTAAGACAGCCCTAAAAGTGATATACGTATATTTGTTGCACAAACAACTGTAAATATTTTATTTGTGACATTTGCACGCTGGAATGGATTGCTCCCAACACATTCATTCAATTTCGGGCCTCCCATATTTTTATTATATTCACCTAAATATGTCGTATAATTTCATAAAGCATATACGCAGTAGTAGTACATATTATATGCTTTGTGCAGTGAACATTAAAATAATTTCTATTACTATCAAGATTGACCTGTAATAGCACTTATAACATTTTTTTTTTCATTTAAATCCAATTTTTCACTTGAAGGACCCGACAATAGGATATTCAATTTATTTGCATAAACCTCTCATAGATTTACAAGGAAAAGAGTATTATGCAATTGTCTCAATAATTTACAAGTCACAATGAATAGTCGATATGGAACTGTGTGTCACTTGTACAAATATTTTTCATCGGTCTATGATTCACACTTCAGTTCAGTTCAGCTGATGAAACATTCTATAAGATTTCTTTATGTGGTTATGACTTCACGACTGAAGATTCTTTTATGTGGATCTACTTTATAAAAACTAATCTGTGTAAGTATTGCGATATATAATGCTCGTTTAAATAGTATATGTTAAAGAAAAGTAGGTAACCAATCAAATTTTAGTAAAATACAAAGTTTCTTCATGCCTTTAGGCTGAAACATATTTCTTAATGCAATAAAATATTTTCAACCAAAGTGTAAAGGGACGGGATCTTATTTTTTTAAATTAAACAAGGTAAAAGAGAATGTATAAAAAAGAAACAATTTAGTATTTCGCCGGCTTTATTATTTTGAGAAAACATTGCTAAAATCATTGACAGACAAAATAAGTCATTGTTATGTAATTATTTAACAGGTCTCTTACGTCTATATCAACTTTGCCACAATCCGTGGATGACTTTTAATTATACATTTGTACATTATGTGAGATCCAATTATAAATTAATAGTTTGCGCACCATAAGGGCTTCAATTCAGCAACAGATCACCTAGTAACAATTATATTTTAGAAATTAAAACTCTATTGTGAAGGCACCCTAATAATTATAGTCTCAACAAAGCAATTACGACTATAATATGATAAAATACGTATCGGAATAACATTTAAGTAAAGGCAATTCTGGCATTGTAAAGAAATTAAGGCAAATATATCAATAAGATCAGGTGACTCAACACTTAGTCACCTGTATTTTTCATACTCAAATCCAATTGAAACTGTTAAATTGGCACATATTGTAAAACAATCGAATTATTAAATGTTATTTTAATATCAAATATTAAATGCATAAATCATCATACTGAATTAACTCATTGTGTTTTCATTTACATTTACAATTCATTCAGTTGAAGAAAGGTGTTATTTAGGTAGGTGATAATACAAAGATCAAATCATTGGTCATATCAAGGTACTTCTGCCTATACAACTAAAGATCAAAATGAAAATAAGTTACATTTGGACAAATTAAGCATCATTTTTCCGTTATCAATACATGTTGGACACTCTTAAACAACTTAAAGTATTGGGCTATCTATTCAATAGGCAACGATTGATGGTCAATATGTTGAGTGACAATGTGCAAATTTTAGCAACATTGTCTGTCCATATATGATCAGTTTATGTATCAGAAATCAGTTTATAAATCAGAGATATGATGCACAACTTTTAGTGTAACTTCTGGCCATGTTTCATGCTGTTAAACAATGTTGCTAAACATTTTGAGTGTCACATATTCTGCATCAAATGTTGTCTAATGAATAGTTAGCCTTAAGTGTTATTGCTGTTAAATTATTGCTTCTTATTGTATAAATCCCATAAGGTGATGGCACCATCCAAGCCTCCCGCTGCCATGATATTTGCGTTCCAGTAGGATACTTTCTCTGTAGAATATACCACATCTTGAATAGCTTGTCGGTGCTCAGTGAGAACTGCTAAGGGCCTGAGGGAAAACCAGGAAAATATGCGAATATGTCCATCCCAACCACCTGAAGCAAACACCTTCCCGTCCTGTCGAGTCTGTACCTTATTAATTCCTGGGTTTTTTATAGTTACGTCCATCTTATGGGTCAAATTCAAGTCTTTTCTCCCTATATTAAATATCTGTATCACATTTGAAGCATTTCCAATCATCCCTCTCTGTTGTTCCACGTGGAAGTCCACTGACATGGGACATTCTTTAGTTTGCAGCTTGCTTATGCACTGACTAGTACTGAGATCCCATAGCAGCAGCCAACCGGCCTCGTAACCCACCAACAAACATGATTTATCACAAGGAAACTCAATATACTTCATACACATTGGATCTCCGAGCTTAGGTGTATCTTTTTCTGGTTTTAATGACCCAATTTTTTCACCAGAAAAATTGTAGATGGATATTTTGGATTCCTGATCAGGTACATAGAGTGTTTCGAGTTTTGTGTTGGCTTCGAAACGGCAGAAGCCAGGATAATCAATGTCAATAACGTAATCCTCTTTATAACCAGTGTTTGTTAAGTTGAAAATTTTGTACTTTCCCCCCTTTTCTTGAGTTATGAGCTGACTGTTGGTGTGAAGAAGGTGGAGAATGGGAGCTTGACCAACTTGGATTTTTTGCTGCACACGGTTTGTCTGTAAATCATATTGAGAGAGTACAATCAGTAAATGAACATGAACATTTTATTTTTTGGAAAATCCTTTGTATAAACTCTTAGTAATTAGTAAATAAAATTTAAAAATATATAGAAAATTATCGGTATTTATTAATGTCAAACAGTAATAAAAAAGTACATTACTAAAATAAATAATAAAAAAGCAGATCATAGGCATAAAAGTATATAAAATCCATTGTACATTGAGCCATTTAAATAGGACGTTTTTGAATTGATACTAATTTATTTAATGGCTTTATTTTGGCGCACTAGAAGCAGCCAGTTGCGTTTCTAGGTCACAAAATGGGGGTAGTAAACAAAGAAATACGCAGTTTTAAATGGACGCCAATCTACGTCATATTTTGATATTCTACGCAGTTATGAACAACAATGTGAGCAGGAATTGATATCCTTGGAATATTTTATCTCACCTGAAGGTTGTATGCATAAACATATCCATTTTTTGAGCCGGCTAGTAACCTCTCGAGCCCGCCGGGTAGAAAGCTAAACGCCAACGAATAAACGGGCGTATTGTCAACGTTTCGGATCGTATAAACGGGGTCGGGAGGTAGCAACGCCATTTCTGGTCAAGCTTAAACCGAAATAATTTGTCGGAATACAAAAATAAAACAATAATAAAATTAATCAAGCCATGAGAAACTCAACCGCAACTACGCACAACACAAAACTGACAGCAAAACAAGAAAGTTTACAAATCTCTAGTCGTCAGCAAAAAGATGCGTTCAGTTTTGTTTTATACTCTCAGTCATGAGGTAATTATCATTTCTTGTACTATTATAATATTTCAACGTAAAAAAATATTGGTAATCAAAAAAGATGTAAGTAAATATTATTTGTACTTTTTTATAAAATAGTTTCGTTCTACAGTCTATGCTTTTAGAACCAAAAAGTAAACTAGACGCAAGTCATTTCAAACGATAGACATAAAACATCTGTGCGAAATCAGTATGTCAGACCGAGACCGTCAGACGTCCGTCAGTATGCGACAGTTCGTAGAATTTATTGTGAAGCTTCTGCTTTGTACAGTGTTTTACAAATTTATGAAGTTTTGAATGAGAGATAATCGATAGTACCTAATAATGGGTGCCATATATAAATTAGGAATACTTATTTAATCGTCGAAAACACAAATGGCTGCGGAGTCGCTTCTAAAAACGAGCAAGCATTCGAAGTATATATCGTATAGGAAAATTCTGTATCATAGGTTTTTCGTGGGCTTACTGTTGTTTATAGTGATATCGTTAGTGTTTACTGTAGTGTTTAACGTTTTCGTGGGAAGCGCGCCTCGGACAGAGTTTCATGAGCCTGTGAACTTGGATGCAGTTGGTTTATTGAGTATTATAAAAAGTGATTCGCCCCTTTCGGAACCCCGCGTTTCGAACTGTACTTACTGGTACTGCTTCAACGTGTACAGATGTGGGAAAGGAGGGCACGATAAGATTACGATATACATATATCCGTTGAAGGATTATAGGAGCGAAGATGAGAAGGCAGTGTCGCAGTTTTCGCGGGAATTCTACGAGATTTTGAGCGCGATAAAGCGGAGTAGGTACTACACGGCGGATCCTGAAGCCGCTTGCCTGCTGGTGCCCAGTATTGATACCCTGAATCAGCAGAGCTTCTCCACGAAACATGTGTCTCAAGCCTTGCAGTCTCTTGAACAGTAAGTTCTTTGTTATATCTATCAGAATGTCCTAACACTCTAAACTTGTAGCTTGCTAGCCAATTACGACTTGTAAACAAACTAATAAAAGTAAAAGTTATGAGTTAAAGCAGCAAAATAATTTAAAAGTACACCTGTTTCATATGTTCTTTTTTCTTTTTAATGTAGTCAACAATTAATTCTTTTTAAAACATTATGTTTTATCAGAATTGTTGGTCTCAGTATTTTTTAAAATTTACTTTAATTACTTATTAAAATATAATATAACTTAACTTAAAACTTATATATATTTGTGTCACAATCTAAAAACTTGACAATTACCAATGATAACTGTACAAAACTTTAACTCCATTGAATGAAAAATTATCATCATTATCAAATTTAAATATTAGATAAGCAGCTACAATAATCCAGGATTTTACATAACAAATGTTAATTAAATATAGCATGATTGAATTGCTATGAATGTATGAATGAATTGTAAAATATGCAATACTTCCTAACAAGTACAATTCATAATATCACTGCCTCCAATTCTAGTCATATACATACATATGTATTAAAAGAAAAACTAGTTGTCCGACTAACCCCCTGATTAATTCATAGCTGAAACTATAAACATGCTACTTGCATGCAATTTGGAAAAATATTTTTATGACATTTTGCATGTTTAAAAAAAAATAGGGGATTTTAATGAATGTTGGAATAGAAGAATATTTTTTTTTAATGAAAAAGCTGGTGAAATGGTAAAAGGATAAAACATTGCATAAATATTCATTATTTATGAATTTAGAAAGAAGTAAAATTAATATAGAAGCTTATGATTGGGTCGATTTTATTCAAAAATATGATTGACATTCACAATGAAAGAATTAGAAATAGTAATTAATTAGTAAAAAAAGGTAAACTGAAATATCTATTTTTTTAATTTTGCAAACATCCATTCAATGTAAAAATTTGCAATGAAAGACTGAAGGTCTTTTGAAAGGAAATTATACAGTAACATTTCTCATTTTGTTTTAGTATCTTATAATTTAATATCAAAATTTTATGGCACCTCTTGTTTGTTCACAGCTGGAACAATGGTGAAAACCACCTTATTTTCAATATGGTGGCAGGTGCTTCACCGAACTACAATACAGTTGTTGACCTCAATACGAGCCGGGCACTTATAGCAGGCGCTGGGTTCAACACGTGGACCTTTCGATATGGTTTTGATATATCTCTACCACTGTACAGTCAGATAGCGGAGAAAATAGATAGCACACAACCAAAGCAGAAAAATTATATGGTTATATCGACACAGCTGAATATCCCAATGGATTATTTAGCCGAATTACAGAGTATAGCGTCGTCTTCAAATGATTTGTTACTACTAGACACATGTAAGACTGATTCAGATAGTATAGACCATACAAAAAGATGTGAATATACTACAGGAAAAATGTTTGATTACCCCGATGTGTTGAAAGAGGGTATGTTTTGTTTGGTCATCCGTAGCGCTAGGTTAGCACAGACTGTGTTGATGGACATACTTGCCTCCCAGTGTATTCCTATAATAATTGCCGATACAATAGTAATGCCATTCAACTCGCATATAGACTGGAATAGAATAGCTCTGTTTCTGCCAGAAGAAAATATTAAGAATCTACTGAAAATTGTGCACTCAGTAAGCAAAGAAAGGCGTGGAGAACTCTACTGGCAGCTACGATGGGTTTACGACAGATATTTTTCGAATATAGAAAAAATTACATTGACTACATTAGAGATAATTAATGAAAAAGTGTTCCCATTGGCAGCTAGAATGTATGAAGACTGGAATATGCCGGAGCATCTGGTGAGCATTGCTTTGATTTCTTAGAATACATTGTACATGTTCAGTAGCATTAACCAACGATAGCATAGTGGTATAATGGTTGAATTCGATCTCAAAATTTGGAGTGCAATGTACAAATCTTATGCTTAATACGGTACTAGCTCTGCACGCGGCTCCGCCCGCGTGGAATTCGCTCCGCGTTCATATTATATTACATAATTCTGAAATAAAAGTAGCCTAAGTAACTCCTTATTTCATCAGCTATCTGCCATTGCAAGTCCCGTCAAAATCGGTCCAGCCGTTCCAGAGATTAGCCGGAACAAACAGACAGACAAAAAATGTAAAAAATGCTATTTTGGTATAAGTACCATGTATACACACATAGGCATTTAGTAAAAAGCAGTTATTTAATATTACAAACAGACACTCCAATTTTATTTATTTGTATATATTTCGTATAAAGAAGCGGGTATTAATCAAATTTGCCAGGTGGAGGAAATCTTGTAGTTCGACCGAGGTACCACCGCTACCCTCATAATCCTCCGTGAAGCAATTTATTGTGTTTCGGTTTGGAGAGGCGTGGTTGCCGGCTATACTTAAACGCGAGGCGAACATCTTAGTCCTCAAGGGTAGCAACGCAACTGTGGTCCACCTCAAGTATGATTTATTCTTACTCTGGGATGATCACTAATGCCCATGGGCGGCAGGGATCACTTACCATCATGGTGGACTGTATGCTCGTTTGCTACCTTAAGACAATAAAAAAAACTCATTTGATAAATGTAATAAGAAATCCGAATTAGCAAAAAAAAAACAAGTTAAGAAAGTCGAACTAATATCAAAGCCCCGATAAAAGTTTCCGGTTGTATGTTAGTTCGCAGTCAATGTTTGTGTGTCAATATCGTGTGGACCAGACTTTGTGTACACAGTGCGAGAGGCGCGGGGAGCGGAAAATGTGTTTTAAACATACAATTTGTTATGTATAAATAATCAGCAAAGCATACATCGTTTGGCAAAAGTTTATCGCACATTAAATCTTTTGGCTGCATTAAATGCTCTCCTGGATCGTAATCCGATCTTCGATGAATTTTGTGGTAATTTTGTTCATGTAACTTCATGTAAATGGTTTATTGTCATTCTAATTAGTAAATAAATATGTCGACATAGACATTGTTAATAATATTGTCCTTAGACTATTTTTAATAGTAGACATGTGCGTTTTGTTTGACTCCTTGAAGCCTTTGACTCAAGTATGAATATCGAGAACGAATATTATTTCCGCTATCGCTCCTGGCTCCGCTCGCACTATGGATATAGCCTGTGCGTGTCAGCAATACCGCGTACATACATACCATGTTTATTGAATTGTTTGTTCGTCACGGAATATCCTAGTCGTGGCGTTTTTTCGCTAATTCTTCAAGCAACAATGTTGTCGCCGCAAACGCATAGGTGAAAGTGTATGTATATGAGGGAATGTGGATAAGCAATAGTTTATTGATAAGTGTAATAGGTACGTGATAGTTAATCTCGGAAAGTACGACCACATTTCTAAATCTCGCAGTCAACTAAATTGGCGTACTATTTATCAAAGACAGTTCTCTAGTATTTAATTCCTAGTCTACTCCACTCTACTCTACTTAAGTGACTCAACTTATTCTCCATATCTTAAGGATTTTTTAACATCTCCATTCTACTCATGAAAGTGATCTTCGATATGCCAGAATCTGATTGGCCAGGTGGTAGAAATCGTTTAGTACGAACGGGGGGTACCCTCATAATCCTCCGTAAAGCAATTCTTGTGTTTATATGTTATATGTTTTATACTTATACATATTATGTACCTACTTATACACGAGGCAAACATCTTAGTCGTCAAGAGGTATGATTTAATTGTGCAACTTGATTACTGACGTCCATGGGCGGCAGTGACCACTTACCATCAGGTAGACTGCATGCTCGTTTGCTATCGAATACGTTTATACGATAAAAAAAATCTGCAACCAACCTTAAAACTGCCATTCAGATCCATAAGAGCATATCTACGACTATTCTCTCACAATTGACGCATTACTCCTCTGGAATGCTATAATTTTCTCGAAATTAGAAAAATGCCTAGTAAGACGATATTTAAAAAACTTGTCTATGAGCTATATCTGCAAATTCTGCAATTATCTATTTAGCAATACAATGTAAACTTAGGTTAACAACTATTTAATATATATACAATTATATATGTATGTTTTATAATACATCTATGTATTTGAAGGTATTATATTCATATTTTATTGAATGTATGTATGTACTTTATTTATTTTGGACACGCCTGTCGCTATTACTCATATTCAAGGGTACTCAACCCTTGGGTAAAGAATGCTATTAAGGCATTAAGTTCGCCCATTGTACGCATAATGAAAGAGTAAATAAATAAATAAACTATTAATCCAAACCACACTTCATGAGGTTTCTTTCAAAAGCCTCATAAAATCACTTGTTTGTGTGTTATGTGAAACCTCTTGCGAATTCAACTCGCCAGGTCCACTCTTATTTATTTTATATAAATAAATCTACCGATAAGGCGGACGTTATCTGATGGAAAGCGGTCACCGTTGCCTACGGAAATTTGCCATAATAGGGTGGTTGAAATATATATGATTTGATTTGCAGAGAATAAATTTTAGCGATGTGTTCACTTTTTCTACTCTAATATTATACTAAAGAGGAAATGTTTGTTTGTGTTGAATAAAATCATAAACTACTGAAACGATTTGCAAAATTCTTTCACCGATAGAAAGCTACATTGACAGCGAGTAATATAAGTTTATTTTATTTCTAAAAAAATAAGGACCCTTACGAATATTACAATCATGTAAACCAAGTTAGCGAAAACTTGCCTACAAAGGTCAGTTTTCGTCGTGCGCTGCAAAATAATCTATCTTATCTATTTATAAACAACTTATGTTCCGGTGTAGGTGTGGTTTCCAGGCAAACGAGACAGGAGAACCGAGATGGTCAGTCTTTAGGAATAGTATATTATTTGTGGCTAATTTTATGTCCAATACGCCTAACACGGATCATCAGAGTTGTCTTACCTTTACCAAACGTGACTTACCATCATATGATCATTCATTTACTACTCGTTTGCTACTACAATCACTTATATAAAAATAAAATATGTTTCGAATATCGTGAATTCTACCAAGGTACCAGGGTTCCTAGGCAAGAAACGAAAAACGATCTGCGGCGATGAATGCGGTAAAGCTTCGCATGAAAGCTTGATGTAGGCCGACCCGATCGGAAAAGTTAATAGCCTCGATTTCCGGAAGAGTCAAGCCGCCTTAAGGGCTAACAAGGCCGAATAAAGATTGCTTTATCACCAACTCATCGTTAACAAGGTCGAATATAGATAGCTCATCATCAACTCCTTATTTGATAATCCATGTGGTTCTGGAGTTTTACAAATGATTTACGATTCTATTCCTAGCCAGACATCGGAAGGAATGTGTTTGTTATCCGGGATTAAAGCCTATATAGTATAGCCTATATATATAGTATATAGTATAGCCTATGTTATTCCTTAACCAATAAATTATTACATTCGCTTAGTAGATTTCATGATTATGTAAACTAGATTAATGTCTGACTGCTGCTTAAATGCAGGACAAACTATGGTGTCTTCGTGCTATGCCCACCTCCCTAAGTAGCCTCTTTGGATCTCAGAACACAATTAAATAATTCTAAGTTTCATCACAGATGCGTTGCTACCTCTGAGGACTAAGATGTTTGCTTCGTGTATAAATATAGCCTGCAACAACGCCTCTCGAAACCAAA
>DWNR01005360.1:0-10224 GCA_018250455.1 Polygonus leo
CAAGGTGGCAGCTCCAGCGGGGGGGAAAGTAGGATCATTGGACAAGTTACAGGATCCACACTTAACTTAATTGATATGATTTATTTTTGTAAAGATAAAGTAACTTCGGACAATATATTAATCGAATATTGAAATTTTAAATATTCCAATATTCTACGTAATGGACAAAAGTAACGTAAATTTATAACAGCTGAACGTTGACGTAGCCCTAGAAAAACACATTGAACCTTTAAAAATCATCAAAATCACACGGTTATATATTAAACCTTGATTTACCTACTATTTTCAGGTCGTTCTCGTGGGCTCGAACTTCATAATTATGAAGTTTTATAATTATTTTCAATCTCACCAACAAAAAAAAACTCAAACTGTAATATACGAGTACAGTATAGTTTGATCGAACGTCAGCGATATTTGAAGGTATGTATAAAATTTTATCGTCAAAATTACCCAAATAAGAGAGCTACCGGCTAAGGTGATTGTGTTTCAGTTGTATTTTGCAAAGTTATCTTAAGCCTTTTCCAAGGGGTATCTAATGTCCATTTACGAATTTTATTACAAAATTAAACGTACATGTCAGGCATGTTACTTTATCACATTGTATTTAAATGCCTCCAATGTTATATCTAACCCATCTGTCCCTATAATCTACGTCTATAGTGACCACGCTCTACCATCTTTACGAAACTGAACAAAGAAAAGTGTGGTAATAAAAGTGTGCGAGCAATATTCAATTTTCTCCACACTAATAACTCTAATAACGTGTTTGCTTCCTGTAACCAACTAGACGGTTCGATCTGTCCGTAATTTGGCTTTAAATGTACACGCTGTTTTATTGCCTTTAAATCTCTACCAAATTAATAAGCTATCATTTTAATACAACGACCTCTAATGGTGTTTCTGTAATTATGTAATTGGGCTGGTGATTGCGACTTACGGAGTTTGATGAGTCTTTCTTTTGTTTTATTACCTTTCTTCCATATCTCTTTTTCTTCGATTTAACTAGTACGTAGCGCTCATAGGCGCCGGGCCAAAGAATTATGACGGTAGCTAGAAGGTAGCTTTAATTACCTATGTATGTAAACTTGTGCAATAGCTAGCAATTGAAGCTAGACATCATTATGCAGGATGTGATAATATATTGTGCTTGGAATTTACTGTTAGGGATTCCGCATGTCGTAGAACTTACAGGTGGATTTAATATCAACAGCCTTACCTAAAGTAACAAGTTAACAGGTGGTTGAACGCGTGCAGTTGGATCGAGGAGGTACCGCTGCCACCCTCCGTGAAGCAATTTCTGTGTTTTGGTTTGGAGAGGCGTAGTTACCGGCTATCCTTACAAACGAGGCGAACATCTCAATACTCAAGGGTAACAACACATCTGTGACCAATCTCAGGTACGGTACAATCGTTCTTGGGCGGCTGTGATCATGACCATCAGTTGGACTGCATACTCGTTTTTTTTTATTCAAAATAGGCAAACGTTTGACCGTGATTACGCCTGATGGGAAACAGAAATAGGATTACCTTTATACGATAAATAAAAAAATCATCTTTGTCATAAACCATTATTGCCCACTGCTTGACTAGTTCCGACTATGGCACTAAAATATGGTCTCAAAGTGCTAAATATTTCGGTTACTTAAATGAAAAATCTTAATCGCACTACTTGACTGTCCTCCAGAACATGCAATGCCTACAAAATAATAATGTTGTTAATTATATTATTGACCGAAATACATAGTCTTCAAATTGCCGGCGCCTTAGTCATAATAACTTACCTATATGGTTTCTTGGTTACTTAACTAATTTAAATACAACAAAGTCCAATCCGCTCGACTCGTGTAAGATAAAAACTTAGTTTCCCACAACTTCTGTGTATAAATAGTTCTACTACATAAAATTTGCCAATTAAACTGGCGACGAGATGCGACTTAAAAGGAAGAGCTAATCAAGATCACTTACACGACCAATCATCAGAGGGGAAAATTATTGTTTATATAAGAGCCCTTTCATACGTCAAACGTTTCCTTTGGTGTAATAAAAGTTGCAAGATTACACTCTTCCAACATACATCTATTTTATTTGTTGTTAATTGGAAACTTATTTACAAGTATCTGTTCGTAGTATATTTCTACGAATAGGGTTTCTGAATGTTGGTTGCAAGCGCAGGTGTGATTTCTATCATAGGCTTTAAGTTACCAATTATGTATTTAGGGTTTAATAATAATTAATTTAAATTTCTATTAAGTGCGCATTGATCTAGCATTTAGTATGTTATTTAGGATATAAGTAGTAAACAAGCCTTGTCCAGTAAACGAGATCAACAAAAAGAACAAGAAGGAAAGTGATCACAGCCACTCGTGAGTCTGTAACCAATCTATGTACGATTGACTCGTACCTGACCATTGATGCATAGCTTCAGATGAAGCAACCACGTCTTCCCAGTAATAACACGTAAAGTTTGTTTGACGTAAAATTATTGTGTGGAAACCAGCCCCTATAGATCGATGAGTCCATACAACCTTCTTGTCCGCAGCCTGAAAACAACTTCAATCATTACAATATTTTACCGTACCAATGCCAAGTACATATCTGCTCTCAATTTAACATGGTAAACTTCTTCATATAATGAAGATTATTTATCGAACAGATCCGTAGAATTCTTATAGAATTTTCTTCATCGAAATATGATAAATACTTTCTAATAAATAGATTAATAATTATTTTTCAAAAATCATGTGTGTTCAAAGATACCGTATAGGCGAAACCTTGAGTAATAGTGGTGGGTACTGATTCTTTATCATATATTTTAAAGGCAAACGCTGCGTACCAGCCATTCGTATGAAGGAGCCGCATCCGAGAAATATGATATACGGCATCCGGTCACATTCTTACAGGGGAATCATAAATATTCTCATTAACAACATCGGAATCTCCTGCGCAGGCGCACCCCACGGGGAACGATTATGCCTACTGAAAACGACTCTCTTTGAACGACCAACTAATTGCGACGAAGTGTTGCTGTATCATATTTTATGAAGTCATTTTTGAAATAATGGCGAGTACCGCCTTTTGTGATGTGCTTAGTTTTTTCAACTTACAATTATGAATAGTTTTTTGCATGTTAGCTATAAGAAATAGTTTAAATTTAGGTAGAAAGGTAGAAAACGTGCATGCAGTCCACCTGATGGTAAATGGTCACTGCCACCCATGGACATTAATAGTTTTCCCCAAGTACGATTGACCCAAGGTTGACCTCCACAAATGCGTTACTGCCCTTGAGGACTAAGATGTTCGCCTCGTTTGTAAGTATAGGCAGCAACCACGCCTCTCCATACCGAAACACAATAAATTGCTTCACGGAGTATTATAAGGGTGGCGGTGGTACCTCCCCGGCCGAACTACATGAGTTTTACCACCTGGCAAACTGTTTCCTGAACTACCAACGAATTTACGTAATGTTGTTCTTGTCGCATATTTTAGTGTTTAATTTTCATCACTTTGTTCATTCGTACTAACTTAATCTAAGATTTAGTGCTTGGTAACTAAGTAAAAACATATAATTAATAAGAGAGGTAGTGTCTGGACTAAAAAACACAAGACGAGAGACGTCCTACGTCCGTTACTTAGCAGCCAATACGAGTACAAATGGTTTGGCGATGATAGGTACTCGTAATGAAGATAATGATAATTATAGATACATTAAGTGCAAACGTTTTTATATACGGCATAGGAAAATAACTATTTTCCCATTCTCCCCAAGCCGCTTAAAGCTAATCTCGTAATCGGGGGAATGGGGTAAACAACCGACCTTGTACAACCTGACACTGGTAACCCGAGGATTGTTACTTGTTTTATTACTTCTTGTTTCTGCCAGCCTGTTTACTAATGGACTTATGACTAAGTCATTTGAAGAAATAGTTTTTGTGATTGCGGCGTATGCTTCGTTTCGTAGACTATGTATGCTAACAGACCTGTAATGATGTGCTGTGCGATAGTGGTTGTTTGGATTTTGTACGAGATGAAGCCAGTAGTACTGATTTCCTAAAAAAAAATGCAGTCGAAATCTGGATGTCATGGGCTCCATATACAAGTATGGCTTTGCAGGCCACTTAGAATTCGTCGGTGTATGTCTATGTAGTATAGAGGACCAGGGCCCAGGGCTGTGCAGACTGGTAAAGACATTAAGATTTATATTATTTCTATACGTCATTATTCAATTTAAATTGATTTACATTATGTACATCCCAATGCTACCAGAATTCCTTTCATAACAGGTCACAGAATTATTCGATATAAAAATATCGACGCTTTTATCTTTTGAAATGGATTTCATTCTTTTGAAAATACTAATATTATCAGTCTATTTTATTAAATTTCCATGGTTTCGCTTGCATGTGATACGACAGCTAACATTCTTGCTACTAGAATCTTAATTGTAACTTTATTAGAAGACCAATGGTTTTCTCAGTAATGATCATTAATATGGATAAATATTGGTTTGAAATGTTTGTAATGTACTGATTTCTCGAAGTCCCTGATGAAAAGTTATGATGATGATGGTTACAGTCATCCATGGCCATTTGTAATAGATACGGTAGAAGTGCTAATACGTCTAAATTCGTTCCTATCTGAGGACTAATACAAATTCCTCCATACTCAATGCATATGCGTTTATACCCCTTACGAAGATGGTCACCACGTGTATAAGTACAGTTCCCTTCAAAAGACAGATATGAAATTCTGAACATTTTAAAGGAGGAATAGTGTTGATCGTCCTTTCGTGGTTGAATTGTATGAGTTTTACCAGCTTGTAAATTATGTGTGTATGAGGCTTGCCAACTCAATCATCTGGGGCAGCAACGCAGCTGTAACGAAGTTCAGGATAGATTCATTGAAGATTTTGATGGTCGAAATTTTGTTGGCCACTTCTTGTGTAGCCATACCGGCATCCACACTACCACTGGCACAAAAAAATATCAAAAATAACCATTTTATTTGGTACACAATGACATAACATTAATAAAAAAACTAGAATGAAAACCTCAGTTCTAAAGATTAAATATTTACATTATAATTTTAAGTAATTATATAACAATAAATATAATTTTATTTTACTGCGTTTGATTGACGACGTGCGTCAATGACCTCATCGTACTCCGATTATCGTGCTGCATAATTTAATACATTTAAAAAGAAATTAAAAATATAACATGATTTAAACACAGTACGGACGAGAAGAGTTGCTGATTTGAAAATGAGGCCTGTCAACTTATTTATTTTGACAAGCTGTGAAATTACACGCTTGAATTTAATTAAGCGTTCATGATTTAAAAATTGAGAGCTTGATTGAATCCTAGTTATTATAATGTCAGAATAAAGGCGTGTTTTAAGGTCTATTCACACAGTAATTTGAGTCTTCATACTGTTTAACCACCGACTTTCGTAAAATATTCTTTCGTAGAATATACTAAAAACACTAATAACGTCTGCGATGGGCATTTACCATCCATAATAAAATAAAAAACTTTGTCGTTAATATAATTTGTTGTTAACTAAACTTATCTCACAGTACAACCTTATGTTTATAAAAAAGGTATAACACAATAAATATAAATGCAAACATTTGCCTTAAGGTAGGTCACTTCAATCAATTGATATCAATCGAAAAAACTACAATGGACAACAGCCACACATTACTATCAAAGAAGATAGCCATAAATCACAATATTTTTAGTGCTATACTTTTTTTTTCAATCCTCAACCGTAATAAATATGTACGTTAATATCAAGCCGTAATACTAAAGTAAAGCACAATAAGAAAGTAGTGAGGATGCACCTTTAGTCGGCTATAAACAATTCAAAAATGGATATGTACCTGTCAACAAGAAAGACATCGACATGAAGGGTAGAGATCACGATGGCAGTCGATTATTGTTTATCATTGAATTACTTTTAAAAATAGAGAAGGTATATTATTATATTATGTTGGAAACTGGGAAATATTCTTCGTTTTTTTTTCGTATCACGTGTACGTTAAGAGTTACGCGCCATTATAGACCATTTACAAGGGGAGTAGGTGCACGTAAGCAATATGACACGTCATATTTCAAAATGGGAAATTGATACAATAATAATTTATTATACCTAATAAGTTACATTCTTATCAAATTTGTTTGTAATCTATTTATGATCGACTATGGAATGCGTTTAAGTTTAAATTTTCAATTCTTTAACTTTATTGCCATATTTGATCCTATGATTAAAATTTTGAGAAGCATTGGTCGAAACGTATAGCTCTGGATGATTTTAGTCCTCCTGACTCTGGCCAATAGTTGAGAATCGCTGATCAAAAGTTTTAAATGTAATGTAGGTACAGATATCGAATACTACATAGCCTAATGACCTGCCTAAGACCAATACATTTATTTAATTGGAGAGATAGGTACTTCTAATAGAATCATTATCGGAGTTCATATTTATGGTACACTTTATTATTCAGATATGAAATGTATTTGATAGCAAACGCAAAGTTGCTTCAAAATAGAAATGAGTTTTATTTTTAAGTATGAAAAATCACGTATTAAGATTACTTTTTGTTTACGTCGAATGTGAACCTTATTTTGAAGATACCAAGGATATTTATGCTATGAAACTAAAATGTGCAATTTGCGTGTAAAATGCTTGTAAACTAAATGTGGAATTTAAGATGGAGTCTTCGCTTAATTTTCTCTATAATAAACAAGTCTAGCTTCTCTCATACATTCCTATGCAGAAAATAGCTGAGAATAGGGATTTATGCGTAGATAGTAGGTCACACCCAACTTAACATATTTTAGCCTTTAACTAAACTGATTATGACTATTACTTACAGGAATCTCTATTTTAGAACTTTAAATTACCATATAATTACATTACAAATACAAATTATTTCGATGTGTATTAAAATTTAAAGATTGAGATCACATAGAATAAATTGACTTTAAGAAACATGTAGATACGTTTCATATCAAAACTTTTATTTTCTTAATTTCAGATCTACCACAGACATGGGGTCGTCCAGCCTGCTTCTTGCATTAGTGCTTCTCGGATTGGTCTTACAAAGTCAGAGTGCACCGGGATCAAGAAGATCTCGAGATGCTTCACTACAAGAAGACACGAATCAGGGTCGCCAAAGCAAACTACAAGAGAAATTCAAAGAAGGCAGCACCACAGAACCACCTCAACCAACTGCTAGAAGAAACAAGGCTCTCAACCTTTTCGGCTACTTTCCATCATTTTTATCATCAGGTCTCGATTACTCTGAAGACGACGATGATGATGTCACCTTCTCTGTAAATGATGATAGCTTTGATGACGATGATTTGTCCAGGACTATTCCTTCAAGACGACGACAGCAGAATAAGAAGAAAAATGGTAATGCAGATGCTTTCCGTAACGATCACATAAACTCTCTTCAGTATGACAATTCGCCCATCTTCTATATCAGACTGCCGCCTACTCCTTACATGTTCGTCCCAGGATTGGGATACGTATCACAGCCACCGACCATTGGTCCACCAATGTCTCCGATGATGCCTCAAGGTGTTCCGCCTCAAGTAGCTGACCCTTTCATCAATCTACCTCTAGACTTTGTGTCAAATGGAAAACCAACTGGTGTATATCAATGGAATGGCGCGCCAAACTACCAACAAATGCCTCAAATGCCAGTCGATCCTTTCGGATATGGAGCACCTCAGCCCATAATGCCACCAGCTCCCCGACCGACTTACGATTCATCGTATAACAAGCCTCAATCAGCTCCAACCAATTCCAAGATCACGAATTTAAAAGGACCCTACGTTTTCAATGGAAAACCTGGTGATAATGTGTATGTTCTAAGAGATACATACAACTCCATATACTCGGACGCTCTCCAGAACTTCTATCCTTAATAAGTTAGTGTTGTAATAGAAATCGCGTGACTGGCTCGTATCGAGCCGATGTACTTATGATATTCGAATATCCATGTTAAAGAGTAATTATGACTTATTTACTTATTCATATTCATGACGAGGAAAATTGTAACAGTGAAAACAATGACGTTTAATTAGTGCATGTTGATGATTAGCTGCATTTTTTGTACATCTTACAAAAATGTCGGGGATATTAGGTGTTAAGACACTTTTAAAAGAATGCAATGAATAGTGTTAGACAAACAACAAGTTAATCGATGGTTTTGATATGGCAAGCTCCTTTTACTTTCTCTGTAAGTCATGTCAAAAAGATGAAGATAAAGATAAGGCCAAATTATGGCATTATCTTTGAATCCCAGATTCCGTTACTCTTACACTTGACGTAATCTAGATAATACGTTTATGGCTTATTTTATATAATTCATATTCGATTTGTTAGCATAAAAAACTTAAATAATGATCAATGATATTTTATTAAAACTCATTTAGTTTCACTTCTAAATTAAACCAATTGTATATTTTATTGTAATACTGAAAACTTGTAACATATCATTTAACAATTAAATTCATAAAAAGACCGGATTAAGGCTGAAAATTAGATATGTCACTGAGGAACTTATGAATTTGTTAAGCACTTTTAATTGAATCTTAGGTATACCTACTTTTTAAACAATATCCGTCCAATCATTTACTTATATGTGTATTAAAGCAAGTAGGTATATGTTAGTATTTTATATCCTAATAAAATATTTTAATGTGATAATATGTAGAGATATGTCATCACTTGCAGAAAATATAAAAAGACGGTTACATTAAAGTATTTATAAGCTGCAATAAATACAAACCTTTTATAG
Source organism: Polygonus leo (assembly GCA_018250455.1). Lineage (NCBI taxonomy): Eukaryota > Metazoa > Arthropoda > Insecta > Lepidoptera > Hesperiidae > Polygonus > Polygonus leo. Next base: position 8,813 of record DWNR01005360.1, read on the forward strand.
GTAGGTATAATATCTCAGAATTTGACGAGCCTAATAAAATTCGGTTAAATATATATATTTTTTTATAATTAAATTGGTAAAAATATCATAACCCAAGGTTATGTTATAGTTTTACCACAAAATAGTGTCACGATACAAAATATTAAAAAGGTAGCAATGATAGAAATATGAAATAAGCAAATGTTCACGATACACGATAAGGAAAATCAAATGTGTGTCGAAACGATCATCGACTGTAAAATTGTATTTAATTTATACATGCACGGTGTATAGAAGAGAAATATGTATACCGTTAAAATCCCTTTAAACTAGCACATGTCTACCCCCACCATAATTAATCTCAGTAGTATGATGATAGTGTCTATAACCAGACCACGAAGATTTTTTTGATCTATTGAAAAAAAAAACAATTTAAACAAAAAAAAGAAACTGAATAAAAGTAAAACTTATTCGATAAAGAAGTTTCATCAACATTCAATTAAATTGGCGAAGACGTCGCGAAAAATATTCACTAATGAAAAACAGGGTCAATGAAAAATCGCCTTCTATTTTTTAAATTGAAATAATGTAAACACCCAGATATTTGGCTGTCTTTTATAATCTGTGGAATGTAGACATTAATAAGTCAGTGAACAAAATATCGTTTACCTAATTGATGGTTTCAAAGTGATTATGAAGTATACTGTAAATATTCCATTAGGTAGTGTAGGCTACTATCATTTATAATGCTCATTAGTTAATAATGAATCTGTTTTTAAACAAACACATTAGGGGATAATCTTTTAATGTGGTTAAAATCGAATTTTTAGAAAATATTTGAACAATATTTTATATACTTAATGTATTTGTATGTTTAATTGGCTTCCAATTAGGAATAAGGGTTATATAAATAATATTTATTTGTAAACATAAAGGTGCTCATTGATAATAAAATATACGCTACATTTCTTAAAATTATTTATTGGTCTTAAGTTATAAATCTGATTATTTTTTTTATTGATAGATGTAGGTACAATCAAAAACGTACCATTAACTTAGAATTAGTTTTAAGTAAATTAATTAATTATAATAAAAGTAATTATAGAATAGATAACGCAATACAAATCTTGTAAGTTAAGTAACTAGGTACTTACTTTTTAATTAATTGAAAAAGGATTGTTATGTAATGTACCTTTTCGATTTAAAGTGGCTCCTGCCATCCATGGGCATTGTTAATCAACATTGAAGTTCGCTACAGAGGCGTTGCTATATCTGAGTTACTTTTTTATGCCTCTTCTGCTCTTCCATATCCATCATTGAAACCAGATTATAGCAGCGCTTAATGTTTTATGTGGTAGAAATAGACTTAAGTACTTATTTTTAAGCTACCAATGTAAAATGATCACAGATAATGTCTACTTTAAGTTTATTGA
>DWNR01005361.1:0-10224 GCA_018250455.1 Polygonus leo
ACAACCGCCACCCTCATAATCCTCCGTGAAGCAATTTTTGTGTTTCGGTTTGGAAGGCGTTGTTCCTGACTATACTTATGCACGAAGTGGACATCTTAGTCTTCAGGGGTAGCAACGCATCTGTAGTCAAACTTACGTATCATTTAATTGTGTTTGGAATGATTACTGATGTGCGGCAGTGACCACTTACCATCAGGTGGACTGCATGCTCGTTTGCTACCCTTATACAATAAAAAAACATACCGGTCAAAATCATAACTCTCCTTTCTGCTTCGCCGTATTCGGGTAAAATGAGGTAATACGATATCTCTAAATGTGTGCGAAGTATCGCCCTTGTATTAAAGAGTCTAAATAACAGGATCTAGAATAGAAAGGTGGTGTAAAGAGGTCTTCTTTTCAAAAAACATTAGATAATTATTTATCGCACCTTTATAAGATAAATAAAAAAAACATACCGGACAAAATTGTAACCCTCCTTTTTTGCTTCGCCGTATTCGTGTAAAAAGAGATAATACGATATCTTTTAAAGTGTGTGAAGTATCGCCCTTGTATTAAAAAGTCTAAATAACAAGATCTAGAATAGAAAGGTGGTGTAAAGAGGTCTTCTTTTCGAAAACATTAGATAATTATTTATCGTTGTTTCCAGAACGAAGAAAGTAAACCGTAATACTTATTAATATTTCAGGTAGATAAATACAACTTTATCATATATCCGCCCATCTTGAACCAAACATTAATTACAATTAAATTTAAACTTTACGCCGTTTATTTAAAGTGCATTTTTAATCTTTATCATCAGCAAGAGTCTTCGAATCGTGTAATATCTGCAATTATCGACCTTTTATACAAGTTTTCAGGTTCAGTTTCCGTTGATGGCGTGTGAATCGATCTATCTTCGCTGCACTCAAATTTGCATCCTCTGCTTTTATTATCAAGGTTCAAATTGCGTAGTTCTTTATGAAATGTGGATTAGATCGAAGTCGCGGAGAGGCAGTGTCGCGAAACGCTACCACGCTGCGATATAAAAGGAAGTTTTGTTTAAATTTCTTTATCACACACCATCCGACTGTAACTGCGTTCGGTCTCACTTCGCCTCACGAATCTCACGATGTCTGCCCGTTTCCTGGTGAGTGAGATTTTTATCACAAATGTACTAATCACACACTATTCTATATTCTAATTACACGCTTGCTTAAACGGTTCAGAAATCACAAAAAATACCTGTAATATTCGGAATGGCAAAAGTAAATTGTTATTTTAATTGTAACCAATGTCCCTGGTGGGTATGACGTCAAATACCATAATCTACAGCATGAGATTTTTATCAAAAACTGTTCTAATCACACACTATTCTTATCACCCGGTAGCGCTGAAAATTTCGCTTATTATAAATTAATACTTAATAAATTCAAAGCGATGTTAGCAAATTGTGATTTTTAACTTGTAACTGGCTGGTGAGTATGACGTCAAACACCATAATCTACGTCACAACGATGACGTCGCCCAATCGAAAGCTGCCTTGAAAGATTACGATAGAACACGCGTAAAAACTTGTGACACCATGCGACTAGACCGATTGCAACTCTCAACCATTGTTCCTTATAAAAAGATAATTTGCTTCAAATTGCAATTATTCGCCCGTTTCGCACACAATACGGCTAAAGAGAGTAATTTCCGATGAACTTGAGACTGTAATTGTAATACTATCCTAGTATTCGATCAATCAGAATTCGGAACAGGTGATTGACCTACGATTGAATTACGGACGGTCACGATTTAGCTTTCCTGATAACTTTTATTAGAATGTAAAGAAGTTTCATTGAAATAGCTGCACTAGGTCATTTACAATTTTATTGTGGTTTCTAAGAAAATTGAAAAAATACTCGGACTTTCGTCAATAACCAGGTCACAAACAATTTTTATTTTGTTTAAATTTCTTAATTGTTACATTTTTTGTAAGTGCAATATATGCAATCTATACATATAATACAGCTAAAGAGGGTCGAAAGTCTGTACATGGAATATATTAAAAAAAAGTTGGCTGGGGATACTTACGATCGATAACAGAACACGTTCCAACATTTTTTAGAATTTTTGTCTGTTTGTCTGTTTACTTTACGTTTGGACTAATCTGTCGAGACGATCCCCGGCCGTGTTTTAGGCCTAAAAAATTCAACCCTTAAAAGGGGGGGGGGGGCACAGCTAGTACATAATATGCATGTATATGGATTTCCTTAATTACTTTAAGGAAATAATAGCAGCACTGAAATTCATCAATGTGCAGAAATATATTCCATTGTGTAGAGTACGAGTATTGCACAGATAGCATCATACCTTTATCACAGATAAATGTTGCATGTTGCGAAAGTGATAGAAACAGATAGTAAAACTCATCATCATTGGGCGGAACTGACTACGGTACTAAGGCTCGGCTATTCGGATCTCGATCTTTTTGTTAAGTTACCGCATACAAGCGTCTACGAAATTGCAAATAATAAAAAAGAATAGAGTGAGAGGCACAACATTCGCATTGAATAATCGTTTTTCTTGTTTTGTTGAAAGTGATTCACTTGTTAGTTGTTACACCACCGAGTTTTCGAGCGCGCTCTATTATTTAGAGTTGTATACGATCATTACATGACATATAAATTTGACGGCTGGATTCTAACAATTGAGGTGTTTTCGTTGTCACAAGACTTTCACAGTGTGTTACAATTTGTACTAACAAGCAAGGCTACGCTCTAGCGACTTCTTTCGTTTTCGCAGTCGAATTTGTTTTTACAATTTGCTTCGGCGATTTGATTTGAGTTTTTTTTTTACATTTTATTTACCAAATTGTTGTACAATTGAACTAATTTAAAGTTTAAGATATAAATATTAAATATTAGTGTGAACGTTCTCTAAAACATAAGAGCAAATAAAATGTTTTTATTGTGTTCTCGTAAGCCTTCGAGATAAAAAGTTCCTCTAAAAGTTACCCAAATATATTATGACATTTTACTTCTTTTGTTTAATTGTCAAAACTACAATAAAAGTGAATATGCAATTAAAAACTTTTTCGTATTTCGTATTTTTTAACATTTTTTTGGAAATGATGTTTTTCTGTGTAAGTTCCAATGTTTAATGCCAGTTCAAATAAATATTCAATTATAGACTTAAGACTGAATCGACTCAATATTAAATATATTTACTTGATTGGCACTTAAATTAATTTTATACAATTCGACAATTTCATCAACGATAGTAATAAAATTACAACAAGGCCTGAAATTTTGTTATAATTCTAGTTGAATATAATAGTGTGAATGAATTATTGTGTTTTTTTTTAATATTTAGGAGGACAAAATACTTGTTATGTTATTTTTATTTTTCTTGTATACTTTTTAACATTTTGGACTGAACTCAAGCACAGTTATGTAACTATTAAAGCGTTTCTATAATTTATTAATTTATTATTTGACTTGTGCCATTAACTTAGGAATTATACGTCGATATGTCTTGTATGGTCTGTATGATTATGAATGTAAGGAGTGCAATGTTAGAATCTTATCACCCTTTTTTCATATCTAAAAACGTTGTGAAATGAGTTCTCATTAACGATTATAACCAATTCTGTTCCGTACTTTAGAATAAAATATTTGGGGTGCTAATTTGATGATAATTCTTGGTCTATTTTGTCATTCACGTGTCAACCATCACATTCATTTAGCGATGATGCAATTTATCACTCAAATCAATCAACCTGTAATTCACCGAGCAACCTTGCTTCATTTATTTTATATTTCTGTGTCAACCTGTATGTTTCCCACGTGATGTTGATGCGTGACAACTTAATGTTTCCCGAGTAAAATTGCTAGTAGATTTTGTCATACACTTGTCATAATGTTAGTGTATCCATACACTTGTTGAGAAGTTGCTTGGAAATGTAAGATATCTTAATATTGCTGAAATACGACCATTGTTAATTTTCCATTTCTTGAAACTCACAATCACAATCACTATGTACAATATCTTTTCAACTTATAAATTAAATATGCCATCGATCAATAGGCTTCTCTTAATTAAAATTAGTGAAGTGTGAGTCGGACTCACACTCTAAGGGTCCCGTGGTGATGGTTGTGTCTTAATGGTTAATGATAGTGACCTTTAAACGATGTTCATCTTTACAATATTATATCTTTTATTCCACATAATAGTGTTTTGATCATCCATACCGACGATAGATTGGTGTCCTACACCAATCTCTCGTGTAAAAATGGCACTAGTGTTTGACGTAACAAAGGAATTTCTCAAGAAAATATATATGAGCAAGCAATATGTTTATCAATCAATATTATTCTAATTCCAGTTGGTGCTAGTATGCGCGATGGAGCTGTCCTCGCTGGTGCTCGCTGACGGTGGCGGTGGTCACAAGAAGGTGGTGATCCACGTGCCGGTGTTCGTCAAACACCACCACCACAAGCACACCATCGTGAAGCACGTCCACCACAAGAGCGGCGGCGGTGGTGACGACCACTACGAAGTGCTAGGCTACACGTATGGTGAACCGAAGCCCGCGCCTCATATCGGTGGAGGTGAGATTATTTAATTCCCTTATGATAAGCGGTAGACGTCATATACCTATTGATACTGTGGTAAAAACTTTGTGGCTATATGCCACAAAGTTTTTTAAATTAAATATCAGTTGAGTGGGAGATGATTTAATGAAGGCTGCGTCATAGAGCGCTCTGCTCTGCTTAACGCCGACGGTTCAGCCATAACTAAATACTAAGTTTATTTAAGCCTATTTTTGAAAACAACAATAACGTTACCCGAGTAACAGGCATCGGATGAATTTTATACCAAGTGCGATAGTATCATTTACATTCATAAAGATGTAAGATAGTAAAACGCATAATAAAATGGCTGCGGAAAGTTAATTGGCTATTAATTATGCTATTCGCGAATCCTACGAATAAATAGCTTTAAAGTTAAGTTATCTATATTTTTTTTGAAATTGCAATTTCAATTTTGTCACATTTAACACTACACTCTTGAAAGACGACTGCAATAATGCGGAAAGTGTACTACAATCACATAAAATGTATCACCTATAAGTCATGATGACATGAACTCCTTGATGAAGCCGCAAACCGAATATCACCTTAATAACTCTTTATACACTCATAGCCCCACACTAGGATTCTCTGTGCCATGGACACAAATATATAGTAAATAGTAGTATGCACAAATACCCAGATCCAGAACAGGAATTCAAATTAAACATTCGGATTTCTGTCTGTCCGGGAATCCCGGGATCCTCTGCGCGGCAGACCGGTATGGTGATAGGGTTATTCCGTTCCCCAAAACTGATCCACTATTTATTATTTTTTTTTTTCCGGTCTCATCCACTGTAAATTTTATCATTCCGGTCTGGGGATCAGACTGTTTTCGATGGATAAGTATAGTCAAAAAGAAAACTGTTAGTTAAAATATTTTTATTTAATTATAATAAAATTACAATAATCACAATATTTCTAATATGGCGCAATGATTATCACTTGGTATTTGGACTTGGACAAACTTACGTAGAAATAAAAAAAAGTATACAAAAAATTAGAAAAAATAAAAATAATTTAAAATTTTGATGTCCGTGCCAAGTGCTGCCGACATCTCCTTCTTCACTTCAACCGTGATAGCTGCGCCACGCGGACCGATAATGTTAATAATTCAAATTAGGATAAGCGCGTTCTTTCTTGCCGCACTTATTATCGGAATATTGAGGGTTACAGGTTTCACCAACGCAAGGGGTTAACTGGTTGTTAGCCCTCATTAAGATATCTGAAGGCACCGCCTTTCTCATTCTCCAAAAAGCAATATTTCTGTATTCGCTGGAAAGGCATATTGGCTAGCCGTTCATAAGAGGTGAAATTAAATATCCTAGTGTTCAATTGTTACAAAAAAATGCTGTTAATTTATTAAATCTTAGAAATAGCAATCAAACTTTGTATTCTTATACTGATGTGGCTAATAGACAAAAGAAGAACGAGAGGAGACAAAAGAATAGGAGAAGCTATCCCAGAGGACTGAGATAATTTATCTCAGCTATAGCTGCTGATTTTTTATTTAATTGTACTTGGGGACGATTACAGATGTCCATGGGCGCCAGTGACCATTTACCATCAGGTGGGCTGTATGTTCGTTTGCTATCAATGTACGATAAAAAAGCAAGCAGGCAACAAAGTATCATTAGTAGTCGTGAAATAAATCTAAGTATACGTATTTCGCATGTAATAGATATTAATTCTAGACCAATGAATCTAACTTTATTGAGTTTACAGAGTGTATGAAGTTATTATTATGACTTAAGTTTACTTGGTCATCACTTTCACAAAGGCCTATCATGGGATTGTCGTAACATGACTCAATAGAACACAGATCTAGAAAATTGCAATCGTATAAAACATTAATGACAGCGGAATTAGTCGCAAGAAAATCGTCATGATTTCCAGAGAATTCTGTCATTTACTCATTACGTAACCACCATTCTAATTTCCTCTCCTCTCACAAACGAAACTATCTCAATGTTAATGGAAACCCGATAATCGCGTGTGATGTGATGTCATTTTACCGCTGTAACCGTACCGACTTTCATTTTGATGGGATTACGTCGTTATCGACAGAGTGCTTCTTAGTGACATTCCAATAGGAACAGTGATACACAAAGTGGATTCCCGTAGTAACTATTATAATTCTGTGTTTATTAGGGACTTCTTTGATTTAAAGGATATTTTAAGGATTTTTAATGTTTCGTAATCGCAATCGGAATATAAAGTAGTATAGTAATAAATCTACTTAAGATTTCCAAATAATCTCGTATTTTAAGTAAATTCCAAGCAAATTAGAGAAATGGTTATGATCACATAGATTGTTAAGATTGGAATAGAGTGATGAAATTGTCATAAAATATCTTGTAGATCGATTTATTTCGGTTACTTAGTAATTAGTTACAAATAATTTATTTATTTAGTTACTCAGTTAATTTAATGATCTGTTATCAAACCTTTATAGAGTCAATATGTACAGTGATAATTTACAAATCGTTCTATTTCCTTAGTTTTTGGAGTTATTTTTACGTGTAATGTAATATTTTACTTGAACTTCGTCATTAGTGACATGAAATGTCCGACTTTTTTTACATGTTTTATAATATTTCTTTGCGGTGTGAGTATTGAGTATTAACTTAGGCATACGGTATTGGTTGTCAACAAATATCAATGAATGTGTCGGTCAGCAACGTCTATGGGCGGCAGTGCACACTTACCGTCAGGTGGACTGCTTTCTAGTTCTCTAAGTATAAAACGAGGATTTAACCGGAATATATTTATCCTTCCAGGTCACGGCTGGCATGCTGCTGAGGAGGACCACGGTGGTTACGGAGAATCTCCCGTCAGCTTCGAAGGAGGTGAACATGGCAGCTACGGCCTTTCAGGCACTGGCGAGGAGTATGGAGGATACTGACCGCATACAACATAGCTGAATTACTTGTGATATCCAGATGGTTGAATTCTAAAACCCGACTGAGGAAACTATCTTGTTACGCGCTACTTCCATGACCCTTCTGTTCTTACCTGTATTATAGAGTTTCTACAACTCACATTATACTGAATGGATAATGCTGTACACTCAATTTCAATAGAATTAACCAATAATGAACCAATAATGAGTGAGTTCACTTCATGTGATTAAAAATTTCGCTCATTATCCCCATTTCCCAAAATTAAATTATACTGTTTGTTTATATGTTTGCCAGTTTCTATTGAAGTGGACTATGCATATATCCATATCTTATCGCAATTACAGAAGAACTAGACTAATATTTCCGATCGCTCCACACACATCATTTCATGCGTTCCAATGCTCCATATCAGTATTACTTACTTCGAGTGGAAGGAGTAGTTTAAGTAATTATAATACTCAAACCTTAGTTTACCTTACAGAGGTCACATAATAGACAAAAATTAAAAATCAATCAATTCGAATAACTCAATGATGTTATCCTTTCAAAATTAGCATCCGCCAAAGCGTCTCTCAAGTTTTTGTTTTCATCAATTTTCCTATAAAATGTTAATGTTTTGACAGCTAATGCTATCTATACGCGTTAACCACATTATGTGTGCGTGATGCTTGATGATGATGATAAAACCATTGAAAGTGAATGCGGTTAAAAAAATCACAAAGTTAAGTGTGATTGAAATACGTAGAATTGGGACACTTAGTCAACATTTGTTTTCTGAATTATTTGCAATTTATCACATTTTACATAAAATAAAAACTTGAAAATACAAAACAAACGAAAGGCGTAGAAAAAAACATTAATTTCTTTATAAAACCGTATAAATTAATTCTGTATGCAATAATAATTAATTTTGACCCTACAATTAGTCACCGTAAACAAAGCATACGAAAAATGTGTACCAACAAATCTTAATGTTTTATTGGCCGCTTCCAATGATGATATCTCAGTAGAGATAGGATCTTAACGGCTTAAAATGATGGACACCACTTCAGTTGCTCGATAAAGAGAAGATTTACAGTCCTTATCAAGATTTAATAGGAGGCTCGTTGAGTTATAACCCCTTTATAGTGAATTACCCAGAAATTCGACGATGCAGGATCGAAATGTGTCTTTGTGGGAGGTACAGACGGACGGTACTGTCGAGTATTTTAAGCCTCAGTAAATCACTATAACTGTTGTCGTAAATCTACCAGATGATCCTTCGTACTCTGTGATCTTTATTTATGTTGTTTTTATTTTTAAGATGATAGTTTTATTTCCGGTCCTTCGATGAGAGGTGCTATGATTGGAACTGAACCCTATAAATTGTAACGGGATGTTTGTTTTTTACTTATTTGTATTGGATGAATGGATTTTCTATATATTTAATGTTACTTTTAGTGTAATCTGTTTTTTCCGCTTGTGAAGTATTGTTATTAGTTACTTCTTGTTCGTAATAATACTTAAGTAATTGGCGAGAGATTGCCTTATAGGTCATAAAAAAGTTCTACTTTATATCTAAATCTTAGACCAATTTTAACAATATCTTATTATTCATTAGGAAAGAGTTGAAAAATAGTATAAATGGCAGAACTTTTCAAAATGATTTTAAGATAAAAAGTAACTTAGTGTTTTAATTGGCATACATCTATCTACTAACTCAAAATTGAAAATATGTAACAAATATTACAATAATAAGTAACTCACAATAATGCTACAAAAGCCAAGTACAAACATATTTTATTGTTATTGTATTATAAAGCGCATTTTAAATGTATCAAATAATACTTGTATAGTTCTATTATGTTAAATATTTTACGCAAAATGTTTAAACTGTTTAAAATTCTACCAATATCTTAAGAGTACAAAAATTATAAACATAATTATATTACATAACTGTTTACATAATCATTATAGGCAATATTTTTACAATGTAACATGCATTTTTTACACATAAACAAAGGAAAAAGTATCAGTATATACATATACAAAAAGACTTATAAATTGCATCAAAGTTCATATGTATTTTATATTTATCTCATAATTGACTTTTATATACGAATTATCGAAATAGGCAATTGAATAAAATTAAAGACATATCAACATTTTTAAGTCCGTTTCAGCTCTTAAACCATATATGAGATAATTTCTATAAACTAATAATTTGATGCAGTATGTAAGTCCCCACTTAACTAAGATATAAGGTATACTGTACTTTAAACTAAAGTATATATTTGAAGAATACCGTTGTGAATATTATTAGGTTAATGTGGGACTATTTTTAACATTACATGGTTGTTATTAAAATATTTTACAAAGTTTTATTTCTTGTATAGTATATACATTATTCGTGTTTTTTATGGTTTTGCACATGCCGTATTTAATTTAACATAAGTTTATCTTTTAAATAGTAATTTCCTATTGGTTGTTCTTGTCAAACTTCTGCAAGCAGCCAAAAATAAAATAGTGGGGTGCCAACAACAACAATCCCCCTCGCTATATTTATAGCTCATTATAATTTCATTTTATCTCTATATGATATCGTACAGTGAAAGTTGAAATTCAATACAAGAGTCAAAATAATTTTGCATGGTTATAAATTAAACTTTAAATTTGTAAAGGTTTAAAGCAAGAACTGACACGCCATCGGATAATCCATAAAACCAGCCATAGACTTCACGGTCTAC
>DWNR01005362.1:0-10224 GCA_018250455.1 Polygonus leo
AAGATGGCCACCTCTCCAGTGTTCGGCATTCCGTCAGAGTGACAACTCTGTTAAAATCAGGAGTGACGTTAAAAGCAGAATCAATAAAAAAGATTTTTCTTGATAAAATTGCCGTCACGCCGTCAAATATAATCCGTTAAAAATATCCTCTTCTTGCATATAGAGCGCGTAGGTATTTTCATGTTCATACATTTTAATTAACTTTGTCATCGTTATGAAGTAACTTTCCCGTTTGACTGCTATAAATTCTAATTACGGTATATTTCTGACAACGTATTAATTATTATTACATTCCTATAAGAACTGACATCGTTGTCTTAAAGTCTTACTTACATATTTGATTTTAATTAAAGTTATAACGCGGTTGCTAGAGAAGAGTAATTAAGTCGCGTAGGATTCAATAAGATTATGTCAAATGATTTCTTAAGATTCTTTCCTTTATCATTAATCCTCTTTCCATTAATATCCATAGTTTTCTCTTGGTGATAAGACCGCGTATTCACTAGGGATGTGCGATGTAGGAAGATGGTGAGCAAGGAAAAAACACCAATACCAATGGGATATCTTATTTTTCTACCGACATTCGACCACTTTGCATATCACTAGTCCATCTACTAGTAGTCATAGGCCAAAATGGCCAAGTCCGCTTCATAAAACCTGCACCTTTGTATAATTTGTGTATAGTCCTCCATTAAGCTTAAATTAATAATTAATATATAAATAAAGGGGAACAAGGGGTTTGCGCATAAAACATCCATAATATTTATTTTATCTGAGGTATAAAATTAATGTTCTTTTCCAGGTCCCGTATGTGGTGGACACTGCTGCGGACGAGGGCGAGAAGTGCGGCTGCAGAGCGCACTCCGACGGAAGGCAGAAGAAACTGTTGCTGCCTCAACCAGGCCCATCGCAGAATTGCTGCTGGCTACTAGAAGGACTTTGCAAGGTGTGTACTTTGACAAATTAAGTCGTCAATTTAAATAAGCTTATAATGTGAACTTGATTTACTTTATTGATTTATTTACGTAACTCATTCAGCTGATTCTTATTTCCGATTTAGTTATTTATTATAAATGTCTTCCTATATGCCAAATTACGCTATATTAGAACGTAAAAAATATTAATTTTTTTACACAATAATAACAAGTAGGTATGTAAAGACTAAATGAATACTAACAACTGAATGAGCATCCTTTTTTATCTGTGTGTGTCAGATTTTTTTAGTCTTTAGCTTAAGCTTTAATTTATTAACAATTATAAAAACAGGCGAATTTTATCGCTAGCTATGTAGCTATTATTAAAAAGTAAGCTATTAAATAAACATCTTTGTAATCATTAGAACATACTCATTATTTATATGAAAGCCGCTCTGTCTGTAAAAACGGAAGCAAATGAAAATATTAACATTCCAAACAACATATCTAACGCGATCGATCGGTACCGATAAATCATAAGGGCGCGTGGCGCATGGTTAGTTTATTTTTCTCCATAACTAGTAAACAGAGCCAAATGTTACCGATCGTGGCGACCACACGGGCCTACCACAACACGCTCCGAGTTGTAGGGCTGCCATTGTGAGACGTACAGAAATATGCATTAGTTTCTGCTGTATAACTATTTACGTATGTAGTAGTAGATTCGTGTAGGTATCGTATCAGAATAAATTAATATAAAATAATAGTACAAATGTTATAATAGAAATGTAATTGTTTTAAAAGGTTCGTCTAGACAAGCGTGTCTAGACAACCAAAAATATCTTAAGATTCTGATTCCATTACAGTAGATATTCTTTTATAATAAATAGCAATACTTTCAGTTATTTTACTCAGAGAATCCACTCAAATGGAAGTAAAAGGTTTGTCTATTTTCCACATTTCGTTTTATAGGATTGTTCAAGGAGACGTGAACTATGAATATAACTGGTTATTAATCGCACTTATAATCCGTTTTCGATAATATAGTGTTTTCAACTTCAATAATAATAATAATGCGCTCAGTCATTTTAATACCAAAGATATTTTCTTTTTATTTTCATCCTTTTTAATCTATGGAATAGAACCAAAGACAACCCTGTCAATGCTCGAGCGCTGGAACAACAAATATCTCGCCGAGGGCTGTATTCATCAGCGGACGATTGTTTAACAAGCGCGTCGATCGCTAGATATAGCGCTATATAATTGTTTACAGCGCTTTATGTCATTTACATAGTCTGTATTGAAATGATCTGTAATGAAATGTTAAAACAGGTAAATTATATCATAGTAATATTATTGATTGCATTGTTTTTAAATTATTGTGCGAATGTAGAATTAAAACTATGTTTTTGTGCGAGATTTCTTTTGTTTTTTTTGCCTATAATTTAAGTTAATTTATTATTTTAACATGAGCAAAAAATGCGTCTGGTAAGAGTTATTTCATGAAATGAATCTGTAAATAGTACATTTAAATATAAAGGCGATATTGCAGGTCACCTAGTCGCAAATAATTATACATGAATAACTTTATAACTTTCATGTTGGTCTCCTATCGATATATGCAATATATTAGGCTTTTTAATACATAGGTACATTTTCGGAAATCCAAAATAGAAACAACCGAAAAGGAGTTTTATTGATAATGAAAACGAATCAAAATTGATTACAATGGCAGGTTACTTCATAAAACAAATCATTTTTATTAATAGCGAGTTTATATTTCATAAAATTTAATGACTATAGCTATTAACTCACCGGCTCCGCGTACCGTGTCGTTGTTATATCAAGATGGAGTTTTCATTGTTTGTTTCATGTTAAACGCGAGCTTTATTGCGGGAGATTAAATTTTTGGATGGTACGCTGTCTTTAGGGATCCGTAACTCAAGGATGTCAAGAAATTTATTATTAGTATTACCCTGTCCGTAAATCAAAATTTAACTGTATTATGTGAAGTTCATTTTTTTTCGGAATGTGTTACTATTGCCAGTGTGCCAAGAAATTCGAAAAAATAGATAAAGTAACAATAGAACTCCATGTATTGTTAACTTCTCCCCCTTTCTTCCTTTTTGTTAAAACTATTTCTAGTTCAGGTTGAACATTAAGATATGAAATTGTTCTAACATTCCAATTCGGACACCGCCATCTCTTATCATCGTCTTATAAATATAATTTAATCGTTGAGTAAGATGTGGAGCAAATAAATTAACAACCGTATATAGTTCTTAATATGTGCACGGTAGTACTGAACACTCATGCGAGTCCAATTTGGACTTGACCGCTCAACATTACAGACCACAATGGCCAGGTATGTTCCCGAATATTCTTCGGGACACTCGTATGATCAAACATATTTTTGGCAGAATGCCAGCGTGCCGTTGTCTGGTTCTAGCTTAGCTTTAACTTTGCAGCTAGTTCCATTAGGCTACAGTGTGGTGTCGGCAGGTCATCGGTGTTTCAGAGTAACGTATCTAACATTAGATTGTTATGTTTCAATTCTGTGTGTCATTTGGGAATAGGGGAATTTGTATGAAACTGCCCGCAACCGATACTCCTTGTAGTTTTATTTTTAATTAGCAGAGTTAGGTATATTAACAAAGGAGGAGTTTACCAGTTTTAGTGGCTAGTGACATCTATAAGTCTAATGATATTGGTAATAAAATTTGAATAAGACAGAGCTAGGTTAAGATAGGCTACAGTGTTGTGTCGGTAGGTCATCAGTATTGCAGAGTAAAGTATTTAACAGTAGATAGTTATGTCTAAATTCTGTGTGTCATATGATCCTAGTAATATACTTATAATAAGAAACTTCTAAAGAATATTCGTCATTACCATTATTGTCCCTTTGCTAGAGACGGGTCTCTTTCTCAGTGACAATATTGTAGGCCAAAGTCTTCCGCTGATTAAGTGCGAATTGGTGAACTTCACAGGACTTTGAAATTATATTACGAACTCTGTTTTTTACAAACACAAATGTTTTCATTCACCTTAATGCAAGTAATTTGAAAAATTAAAGGTGCATGCCTGGAATTTGAAGCTGGATTCTTAACCCCCATACTATCATACTTTTTGTACCTACCACGTATTAGTTATTGAAAATATATAATAACGAAACTCCCGTTCTATCACGACATCGGCGAAAGGCGTATTTATTGTTTATTCCGTCCCTAGTCTTCAGAGCTAATTCAATGATGTGATATTACATCAACAAGGACATTTGCCCTTCCAGAGTACTACTCATGTATATGTAATTAAATATTTAATTCGTAAAGGCTACGTTTTAAAAGGATTAATGGGTATTTTAATGAAGTAATGTCCGGTTAGGTTTCCAGTCTCATTTTAAGGACGTCATTAGTGCAGCTTGCCTCATTCGTTTATAATAATCCTGTTAATTATATTTTATGTTAACATGGTAAAATATTAATATTATACTAAAGTGTACATTACATTACAGTACAGCTAAATCTAGCTGTGCTGTAATTATTTGCTGTGTATGTTTTTGTGTCTTTCATCTGCAACATCCACATACGCAAATGTAGTAAGGATTTTTTTATGTCTACATTTAAAGACTTACATTTTTAAATTTCTTACTATATGTTTAAATATGCGTTTCCATTGTTTACAGCATAATAATAAATTAATATAATACCGTATAATATTATACGTAATATAAGCTAATAACTACAATAGAGGAAAAATTGCAGCGGTAATAATATTTGTAAATTATTTGTACCCATTTATTTCCAGTAGGTTCAGAGATTTACACAAAACAACACAGTTTATTTAAGAAAAATTCTTAAATAAACTGTGTTGTTTTGTGTAAATCTTTATTTAAGTATAATATTACTCTTTCACGCTTACAAATTATATTAAAATTGTGATTATGCCATTGTATATGAACATTTGATAAAAAAAATTAGTGAATTTGCACTTTATAATAAAAATTACAACACAATAACTAAATTAAATTTGAATATACAACATTAAGAAAGAAAACACAAGTTTCTAATTGTAAAATAGCCCGCTTTCCTGCGGAGTGCATGGAGGTGTTCGCGTTTATAAGCGTGTGACGGAATGTTGCTGCGAGTGTCAAGTGTTGTTGCTCGAGGCGTTATTTGCATGGAGATGCGTTAAACTTACACTTAACACAGTGAATACTGATCTTTATATATGAACGTGTTAGATGTATGTTCGGAATATACTCTGAAATTACTGATCCGATTCTATGGAATTTTGTATGTATACAACTTAACCTAACTTGAGAGATAGGATAGTATCTCGATTCAGACCTAATTTTTTATTGGGAATTTAACTAGTTACTAGCAGAAAAACGTCTGCTGGTTCTGCTAGTTTACATTATAAAAAATAGGGTAAGTTGTAGTTGTAGGGCTTACTAGCCCCGGATATAAATATGACGAGGCGCTTTGCCATGATATGATATAAATGAGGTAAACATCCTAGCTCTCATGGGTAGCAACGCATGTGTGATCAACCTCAGGTACTATTCAATCGTACTTAGGCATGATTAGTGATATCAATGGGGAGCAGTCCACCGGGATATAAATATGAGAAATTGTGTGATAAAATGAAAACACATTAACTAAATCAAATTCAAATAAATCAAAATCATAAAGAAAACATAAGCTTCAAAATTGTAAATTACCTTCAGAGTGCAAGGATGTGTTTGTGTTTATAAGCGTGTGACGGAATGTTGCTGCGAGTGTCAAGTGTTGTTGCTCGAGGCGTTATTTGCATTGAGATGCGTTAAACTTACATTTAACCCGGTGGATACTTATGTAGTTAGTTGTAGTAGGGTTTATTAGGCCATGATAAACATGACAACGTTTGGAACAAAAGTTTCATAATATTACAATTGAATCACTCAAGTATAATATGTTATAGGAATTAGGTACCTAGGGAAAATGAAAATATCAAATTATACGAAATCATTTTGTGCGAAAGTGGGCAGTAATAAACTTAAGAATAATGTAATAAGTGCTAAAGAACAATATAAATAATAATTAAACAAATGCAAATTGATAGTTTACAACTATTCATTCGATTTAGCAATTGTAGTCGAAGTGTCAATTGGCAGCTCACAACTCGATTCGATTTAGAAGATGCAGTAGAAATGTCCTAAGATATTACTCGTGGGGACAAAATGTTACCGCAAGCATTCGTAGTGTTGTTTAGATTGCTCTCGGCGTTACTTACTTGCATACAGACGCGTTGAAAGTTATATTCACGACTAACTTGCCTTCCTCACAGAAATATTTCTATACGTCATATTGCAATAAAATAATTTTATTTCAACATAGAAGACTGGTGTATGAGATACCATATAATTATATCACAGATTATTATACTGCTACAGAAATGAGGCTGTGAACTAGAATTTTCAAATGAATAAATTAATCCGAAATCATAGTACACAGATTTGTACTAATATGTGCATATTAAGGTAGATACTTATGAAGAACAAATTGGAACGCTATATATAATTAAAAAAAAAGCAAATTGGAACTTGACTACTACTGATTTAATTTAGAACTTTATTTCTAGTTTAGTTTAGTTTAGAAGGTTATGTCTGTCCTATGATATTACGATTAACTAGCGGGCTTCCTTACATGAATGTCGACAAGTCCTTAATTGTGTTCTAACGTAATATAATTAACGTAATTGTGCAATAATTGCGTTTCAATGGAAAATGCTCCAAACTTGATCATACAACAACGGCGTATGAGATAGCACATATGTATGAAAAAAAATCACAACATACTGTTAATGAAAGTTATAACCACGGCTAACTTGCCGGCTCCCTCGCGGAAATGGGAAATGTTACAAACTTTGCCCGTCAGGTTATCATAGATCACGGTGTATGATACCGCACGTGTATGAGAAAGGTTGGAACAACTTTGTGATGGACCGTTTTAAATAGGTTATCGTTATATAATTGGGAATAAATTATTTTGAGCCGAAACACTAAAACGAAACCGTCGTATGACTCGTATCATCGTATGTATGGTTCTTTGTGAATTTTGGCACCTACCTACGACTAAGTGCTTGGTGAACCACTCTAGGCGAAGAAAATGGTATCCATCCCATTCTTCCACTGGTACTACTGGTTCTAGGTCATTAAGACATCCATACCTTACCTTAGACTTGGCTTTTTTCTTCAAATTTATAAGAGCCCTCGCCTGATGTAGATAATATTCAATAAAAAAGGATCATCCAAGGTGGTTGATACCAAAGATATCGCGTTAACTACATCCATACAAAATAGAAACAGCTTTTTATGCCAAAAGAAATTGTAATTAATAAATTATGGATAAAAAATATATGTATAATAGAACAATATTAATATGTATTGTCATCGAAGATGGATGACTGTGCATAATTTCGGTTTAATCATCGAGATATCGTTGGAGTCATTTCTATTGCAGAGCATGTTATAGGCTACAGTTTTAGTCGGTTTTTTTTACATTTGTATTAATTTTCTCATTTTAATTTATTGTTAACTAGCTGTCTCCGCGACTTCACCCGAGTGGAATTATAAAAGTAGCCTAAGTTACTTCTTATTACATCAGCTATCTGCCAGTGAAAGTCCCGTCAAAATCGGTCCAGCCATTCCAGGGATTAGACGGACAGGCACAAATTGTAAAAAATGTTATTTTGGTAGGTATATAAACCATGTACTTATACATACATATGCATTTTGTAAAAAGCGGTTATTTTAATATTCCAAACAGACACTCCAATTTTATTTATTTGTATAGATGTGCAAAAGTGTTTTTTACTTACTTGTTTTGTACTTTATATGCTAGTATAGCTCCATTATACTGTATGCCCATTTTCCAATGCATAACGTTTTCTATTCAAACGCGCCTATTATCCTGCACTTCAATAAGCCATGCCAGATTCGTTGCTGTGAAGGGTAGGACAGAAATAAAATATACAAAAAATATTGAAATGTCTTTCTGTAATTTCAGTATAAGGAATTCAATGTAGGTATATTTAATAATATTGGATAGAGGGTATGAAATATGCACAAGGTTATAATTAAGATATTCAAGAACCTTACGCTGATTTAATATTTTATCACGATACACCATGTTATTTTGTTTTTAGTGTTCTGTTTTTTTTTGTCGTATAAAGGTAGCAAACGAGCATGCAGTACACTTAATGGTAAGTGGTCACTGCCGTCCATGGACATCAGTAATCATCCCCAAGTACAATTAAATTATATTTAAATTTGATCACAGATGCGTTACCACTGGGGACTAAGATGTTCGCCTCGTGCATAAGTAGGTATAGCCGGCAACCACGTCTCTCCAAACCAAAACACAAGCATTGCTTCACGGAGGATTATGAGAGTGGCAGTGGTACCTCCCCTGTCGAACGAGTTCTACCACCTGGCAATTCCTAAAAGTATTCTGTACCTAAAAGGTGCCAACGGTACCCCATTATTAAGACCTTGCTATCCGATCGTCCCTGCGTCTGACACATTGCTTTATGTTATGAACCGAAATAGTAAGACACTTGAAATTTTCGCAAATTAAGTATTCCCATAGCTGCGATAATAACAAACCCCAAAAAGACTCAATCCGACTCGCACTTAGCCAATTATTTTTAGCCATTCTCAAAAACTAGTACACGTTATGCAGGGGTGCAAGCGGGTAGAGTCAAGGGGGTAAACTAGTATTATATAATTTCAGCGCAACGACCTCTGCGCAAATAATGAGCTGGCCTGGAACAATGCTACTCACCCTCGGTTACACGCTGAAAGGAAATAATCCTGCTGGAATTGAAACTGGGACGCTGGAACGCCTGCCCTCCTTAAAGCAAAACGGTGGAGCACTATGTCAAAATTCCCTTAATGTTTAGGCTTGCTTTGTAAATTTTGTAAAGCAATTTTCTGCGAAGGGTTTGTATTGTCGCGTCTATTATACCGCCAAGTGACAAAAGTTGAGCTTTCGTTAATGTTATTATATACGCTTTCTAGAGTCAACAGAACTTGGTTGTAGAAAATTTTATTATATACACATTAATGTTAAATGTGAATTTAATGCCACAGCCAATTTATCATTTACCTACGTGCATAGTATGATAATATACCACTTTCCGCCATCGCACCACTCGCCGAAGGATGAGGTTTCATCAACATCAACTGGACTCGTGGCCGTCTTCAACAGTTCGATTTACAAGCTTCTTTTTACCTACTACTTCCCGGTGCGTTATGACCATGTCATTTCTTCAGATTCTTCAAAAGGTCGCGAAAAGAGCTCTCCTCCAAAGCCGAAGGATTATGTGGGTGACGGTGGTTCATCCGCGGTTCAACTACATGAGTATCTATCTATCTATCACCTGCGACTTGATGTGCGCGTCTAAAGGAGTCTATTTCATACAAACTTACAAACATACATACAAGTGAAGCTAATAAAAGCGTGTTAAAAAACGCCAAGCATCTAATATGGAAGCGTATCTTTTGATTTCTCAGATGAGAACTCGGCCACCCCTTTGCCCTCATTAGATTAATAAAATAATTTTACCATTGTTATGTGCCTCGGAGCGCATGACTCGTATATATGCTAATGGGCACGATTCAATGTTTAATAGAATTAATTGTTGGAATATTTCGAGCATCTTTAGAAAGGAGATGAGATGAGAGCTGCTTGATTGTATAATAAAAGTAACGATATTATGAGGGACGAATATTCATTACAATTTCCTATTACTTAAATGTTTTCAAAACTTGGTTTTGAACGGCATCGTTTTGAACCTTTTGGAAGAATAATTTTGACTGATTAGTATTTTTATAATTATGTAACATTTTTATCTAGAATCTGTCACTGCCTCAATGGCTATTACTTTATTTTAAACAGATTAATAATATTACTTCTACGGATGAATGTCTATCGAATTTACTTTCATAATTTCGCGTGTAAACCTAACAAACGTATTTTTATCGTATGGAGGTAGCTAAATAAGGTAATTTTAAGTAGCTCCTGCCACTTATAAAAAATGGGCAGTCTTGCCGATAGAAGTGAAAACTTATAACTTAGAATTTTAGTATTAAAATTTGAAAAATCACAATGTTAAATAAAAATTTATTAACATCCATGTAAATTAAATATTACAAAATAAATAACATAAAGTTTCAAATCTCACTTTTAATTTATGATTTTTTTATATTTCACTGCAAGCAATTTAAATTAAAAATAGTTTGAATCATTTTTTAAAGATGGTTTGGAAC
>DWNR01005363.1:0-10224 GCA_018250455.1 Polygonus leo
CGATGTACAGACTTTTGACCCTCTTTAGCTTTATTATATGTATAGATTATATCGTTGGTGCAGTATGTAAATTTAAAAACTAACATTTTTTTAATTTTAAAATCTACCTAGCATTTGACTAGTGCGGTATACTAAAGCCTAACCTTTACATGAGTAACACTACAAGCCGACACTATTTATTTGTCCACCCGTCCCCAGGTGGTGCGCGAGAACGGCGCGACGGCCCGCCGGCCGCTGTTCAGCGACTTCCTGCCGACGCTGTACAGCGCGTGGCGCAACGACGCGCGCTCGCGGCACGACGACGACGCGGCCTTCGGCGGGAACGCGCCCTACGGCGGGAACATCGAGTTCGACGGGAACGTCTGCACCACCTTCTAGCGGTGTGAGCGTTGACTCGTCTTCATAACTACGTCACCGAACTGGAATTACGACTTTACTACGGCCGGCATTACTAAGTTACTAAAGTTGGCATTACTACGTCAGTGCAGCCGGCGTAATTACTTTCCTGCCTGCATTACTACGTCACTATTACGTCCTAATAGGTACCTATTACGTCACTATGGCTGGCATCATTGAATCATTGTAGTCGTTACTACGGCGGAAATTACTACATGCAAAGTCGCTGTCCCATGTTATGCCGGTATTGTGAAAACGGCAGAAGAACCTGTTAAGAACTTTCTTTCGACGATGATCAAATTTAAATCATAACAGTAACGGCAGTCAAAATAGGTCAGCGTAACCTATGGTCATATTGGATGAGAGAGGGAGAAAAAGAAACGTGAAGGGAAACATTACTACGGTGGAACCGAGTATCTCATAATGAATACACAACTCGATCTCTCTAAAGATTTTGTGCGCTCATTCGTTACGAACTCACCCTACCAACTACCTTACAAGCATTTTTTTAAGAAACATCACAGGAATAATTCATTCATATTTCGCCATGATCAGCCAATGTGTACGATAGATTTGTTCTATTGTAATAGAGTGGCTTTACTAAAGCTGCTTCTTCAATAGATGGGTCGGTAGGATGGGTTGGTAGGGTGCATTTGTGATCATAAATCAGCAACATGAAATTGTAGGCCGCCGACTCTTTGTTGAAATTGTACTTCTGATTGATAGCATTTTTAGTGCTTCATAGGAGTCAAGTGAGGGATTTGTCGAGCAAAGAGAGTTAGGGGAGCCAAAAACTAAACGATGAATGTGTTTTCCCCATCAAAATGCTGCCTACAACATTTAAGCGGGCATATTCATAATGCCATACAATTGTAATTTTAGCATGAAATTGTTAGTCATTCTGTAACCGAGGGGCTAATGCGTGACATACCTATTTTTAAACTTTGTGCATGCAGTCTACCTGACCATTGTCACTCACAGGTATCTACAATTAACTCTAAATTCAAGTTCTATACCTCTAAAGATTCGCTCTGTTCATAATTACCACTGCTGTACACACCTTTAGCGAAATCTCAAAAACTTAATTTCTTCACAAGTGACAATACACTAATATTTCGATGTTGATAAAAAGTGATCGACCGATCGCTACGATCGACAGTATCAGATGGACTGCATGATCATTTCCTACTTCAATTAAAAAAAAAAATCCCATTCAGCTACTACATACAGCATAGATAGTGATTTTGGATTCCTATTCAATAACAACATTGGTTTATCTATATAGTAAAAACTTTAAGAACATGATTTGAGTCGCACTGGTGTTATATTTACATTACAAAATAATTGCTACATTTTTTTTTTGTAATTAATGTGCAGCTTGTACTGACGTTCAGATGCAAGAATTGCCACAACAAATCCTATGCTGACTTGTCATATTATAATTCATAAAAAAGTGTCACATATAAATTAATATATTTTTTTCGTCTATTATGTGAGGTTATTTTGTCCTTGTAGTCATCGTCTGCTCATATTGTATTGTTTATTAGTGATAAACGCCAAACATAGGTACATGTTTTATTGTATTGTATATTCTTTGTTTCTATAGTTAATACTGCTTAGATTTACATAACTTGATTTATTTTGCATGTAGATTTTGTTTAGATATTTGGAGGAATTATAAAGTTATGTGTTTGGTTTTAAATGATTAAATGGAAAATGTCATATACAAGGTGTCTCAGGAAAGTAAGCAGAGTGGTACAAACTAAGATATCCACTAAGATATCACAAAATTAAGAATATATTTAATTAAATAAGCAAATACTTGGTATTGTATGAATAAATGGTATACATACATAATTCAATTGTGAAATTTTGGAAAAGAAAATACCATATGGGATCAATTTTCCTTTACTTCTTGTAATTAGCACCACCCTGTTTACTTTGTAAAGTTAGAGACATCCTGCATATTGCCTGTGATATATTTTGATTTGACGTGAAATGTTTCGAAATTTCTAGGTACATATTTTGAATTGTCTGTATTTCAATTCTCATTAGTGTACCCAGAGAAGACACTTTTGGTAAAGGTGATTTATTGTTCAATAGTTAAAAGTATGATATGATATTCTAAAAATAATAGCTAGGTATAATTGTAGATAAATTACAGAATTCATAGAATAGATATACATGCTCTTTTATATTAAAATTAAAATGTTAAAAAAAATATATCATTACTTACATACTTCCATTTTCTTAAAATATCTCTTTAGCTTACATTATGATCTTCTAGTAAAACGGGAGTTTTTATTTGTTCATAAGAAATATTTTGTTGTTGAATATGGCTCCATTGACATTATATTGAAATGTTACAAGATGCTATTAACGGCATCTTTTGGCATAATTATTGATGGTAACCATATCCACAGTAATAATATATAGTAATCCACACATTACTAGAACTATTTATGTTTATGAACAAATTATATTCCTACCTTAGGTACCTCTTATATCTGTAACACATAGAATTTGAATTCACATTTTTGTTATAACTCATACCTTGCCTTCATGTTTACGAAAAAATATGTTAAGCTTTCCATACACTATTTTGTTATTGTGTGAAACATGTTAGTTTGTAAATAATAGTAATAAACGCCCTATTTATTATGCGGGCAATTTTATTTCTCGTGTTTCTCTAACAAAAATTTAGTATTCCTACCCTTTAGCCATAGTAAAATCTTACAATGCCTGTGTTATATTTGTTGTATCTTGTATATTTCAGCAATAAAGTATTTTGGATATAGGACATTGTATACTTATACTTTAAATTGTTTATAATTATACTTTAAATTCTATCGCTGTTTCGCAATTCGTTTGTAGGATGATTTATGAAAAGGTTCAGAATTTTCGAATTCTCAATACACACACACATACACATATAATTACACATATAACATACGAAACCCAAATTACCAATGCTTTTAAGGAAACATGTTGATTATGTAAATACTTTAATAAAATAAATGGTTCTTTCTAATTTTAATGTATTCATTCACTTCATATCTTACATGAATTTAAATAATATTATTAAATAGCCACGCACGTAGATAGTATACCATTTTTTGAGTTACTGGTGAGTATTTAAGATAAATTAGTCTGAAAGTTGTAAATCTAGTAATGATATTTTATAAATCGTTATTTATAGGGAACATTTACTTTATGTTAAATTTAGAAACTAAATTTTATGTTATAAAGATATAGCAATTCTGACCACAAATATAGAAAATATTTCGTAGCGACGATATCGAGTAGGTACAAGATAAACTATATGCTTTATCTTAAAAGTTAACATACAAAGTTTTAGAAGTTCCTTAATTTTTTCCCGTATTTTTGAAAACTTCAACAATTTAATCTAATGATTAAACAGGATCAAGTACTTACTTAATGTATGTAAATTAATAATACTTTTTGATATAACTGACAACAAAATAATAGCACTATACTAATTCCAAACAATAAATTTTTATTAAAGAACTAATAAATAATTATTATTAAACTTCTAAACATATTATCTGATTCGAATACTATCAATTTTCACTTGTACAACTGCACACTGCAGAGTTAATTGCAGATTTCTTTGAAGTTAGAAGATAATAAACTTTTTCAGTTTCCCGCTCTTTTTACTATCAACTAGAGCGCTATCTATTGCATGAAGTTCAAATTACTTATGTCAACAGGTTTATATTTTTATTATTTTCTTATTAAATAACTTCGAATAATTATAATACATGCTATTATCTTATATTATTTTTTGTTAAAAACGGTTTTAAACAATTATTGCACATTTTAGGGCTCTATTATTGAAAACAATTTCCAAATAATATTACCCACATGCTGCTTATTGCTTGATAATGGCGGACGGTCTCGACCAATCAGACGCGAGGCGTGTGGAAGCCCGCGCCATCTTCGTTTTCAAACTCATCTCCATCGCGCCCGCCCGTTCACTCGATCAGTCAGTCTCGCGTCGGTTTGGGGCAGTCGTATACCTAACTTGAATATTTCTAGTAATTAACAAGAAATCAGAACAATCATGAGCACCAATGAAAATAACAGTGAAGTGGCCGTGGACAAGGTCGGCGACGAGAAAAAGGGAGACGCGAAAAGTGACCTAAAAGGAGCCAAAAGGGCAGCAGAGGTGAGTGCACATGTCAAACAGAATGTATTCATTTTAGTCACTCGCCATTTTATTGAACGCTTTAATGTGCCACAATTATATTCCTTCTATTTGCAAATTCCACGTGGTCTACTCAAGTATATAGCCTGAGAAGGAAACGCAACCGGCGTATTTTTGGACGTCATTTCTACAGAGTTCCACACTTTAGCGTGCGTGAGGTAATCGATGAGTCAGTAGTTTTATACCATGTCCCTACCATGATATAGATATTCTTGTAGTGCATTGTAAGATGAATTTACATACTTAGAGATTTCTAGCTTTGTTTACCCGTTTTCGATATGGAGGCATGACCTTGGCAGAAAAAAAACATGGCGCGGGAACGTACGCTCATGTCCTCGTTGATATAGATATTACAAATAATGTTGCAGACACGTTCTATTACGTTCCCTAGTGTGCTTATTATTGATTTTATTGCGTATCGTTAGCTATTTTTGACTTACTTTATTCCGGCTTACACTCATGGTAGCGTGACGCTAGATGGTAACATGGCCGGCGAGCGAATGTCAATGTGTAGGTATCGGACTGTCATAGAACCGCACGCCGAGTAAAGTAATTTTATCGTAATATACGCGTGTTCATTTCTCAATACCTACCGAATTCAAGTATGATACGATGTGAAACAACAGAGCCGCCGTTTGCACAATAATTCAGCTTTTATTTTGGTAGCTAGTAGCGTTGCAGAGTAGTCAATGACCCGGCATTATTTGCATGTAGGTGTTTTGTATGTAGTTCAGACTTCCTTTGTGCCAATAGTGTCTAAACTATAATAAACGATAGAAAAATTAAATGGAGGGCATAAATAAGGCGGGAATTCTAAAACAATTCAATATCCGCTCAAGTTGTAGACATTATAGTAATGCGTACGCTGTCTCTTTCCCGCGAAGTAACCTAAATTCACGCTAACAAACCCATGGCGTGTACAATTGCAGACGGTCTTACAATACCAGAAAGTAATTCTCATGGTTTCTTTGTTGTAATAATACATGTGCTTACCTGTTATTGTCGTTTTGGCGGTTTTATAGATCCAACGTCACGGATCATGTTATGCGTGGTGACCATTTTCCGTTGGGAGGTTGTTACGGCAAAATAGGCCGTACGGCGCCGGCTACGCTCTGTGCGTCTCTTTCCCCCACACTAATAACCCACGCTTCTTTATTGTTACGAATCCTTGTCACCTGCGCTTCATTATCTTGCACGTAAGCCGTCGCTTGACTATTTCCCTACAACATCGCCGATATAAGTAACTCGTCTTTAACGGTTGTGGCATATAATAAAAATTGTAATTGGCTTATAGCCAGTTATTATTTGATTGATAAACAAACACTAGCAACGTGATAAAAAATGTTTATGTAATTTGGACTTTTCCCGCCACTAATAATCTTGTCATTTTGTAGGAAAAAACCACAGAAGCGAAAAAGGCGCGAAAGGAAGAAAACGGCGGTGGAGAGGATGAGGGTCACAGTGACGAGGAGGACTTTGAAGGGGAGGGAGAAGGTGAAGAGGATGATGACGAGGAAGTAGAAGGGGAAGAAGGTGACGAGGACGAGGAAGAGTTAGGGGAGGGAGAGGACGACGATCTCGAAGGTGAGGGTGGTTTGGATGGACCTACTTTATAAAGTATTTATTTGTAACATTACAAAACTCAAAACTTTATATTTGCAATAAATACTAGTATAATTGAATATAAATAGAAAAAAACATCGTCTAGAAGAATACTTGTTTCTAGCTTAGATTATATAAATACTTGTTGTATAAAACCTTATGATTATTAGTTGGCGCGCAATAGAATGCGTGACGTAAACTGCATTCGGGGTGTGTGATGTTCCACAGATCTTGAGTGTCGCGCGCCAAAAAGATGGTGATTGGGCTCGTTATGAATGAAATGATTTAATGTGTATATTTAAACTATTTTGTCTTTGGCGGGAAGGTGGAGTGGACATTTCAACAATGAACATTCGAATTCAATTACTATGATATTATCATATTGTTTTGTCGATCAACGTTATTTAGTTACAAAGAAAATGATAAGAACGATGTTACTGTTACTTAACGCGTAAGTATTTATACGTAAGTCGTGCGTGCACCTACTTACTACAAACGGTCACGCGTAATGCGATTTGTGTAAAATATATATATACATGAACAAAATCAAACGTCTGGGTGTGAACTCGCGACTTTCTGATAAGGTGAAATTGATAAGTGACTGTAATCGCAGACGGTCTACAAACAGAGCTGTCCGACATTATGTGTATCGTAAACCGCTCTTGGCAGGGGACTTGCTAATACTTTGCGGTTTGCGTCGGTCGTACAGCGAGTCCCGATTAGGCCGAACACACACGGCAGACTACCCGAGACGCACTTTAATCGAAAATACAACGTACACTATGCATTCACGTATTCAACGCGCATAAAGTCTATTTTGTCCTACATTTGTGCGCCGCGAGTCCATCGCATAAATTGTTTCGTCTGTGTAGGGCCTTAATCGCGTCATTCGTCGTTACAACCGATGCTAAGTGCTAAGATCCGTCCGTAGAGCATCCGCGTGAAGCACGCGTCTAGTCCCCATTTGTGCGTTTCGCGAAACGAAGCGAAAGTACCCCAACCCAACTGCAAGCAGGGTACATCCGCTTACGCGTCCCTCTTTCAACCCCACGATCTAAAAGGGACCGTATTCTCATTACGATAGATTGGAATTTAATATAACTGTGTTACGTTAGGCGTGCCAAATAATTCGCAATTGTTCCTATCAACTTGTCGTGAAAACCATGTCCTGAGACAGCCGAGTATTGGTTAAATATCAGTATATTTACTTATAGAATCGAATCGATGTATTAATAAGTTTAATAGTCAGGCGAATCTCATTATAGAGTGATTAAGAGTGACACTGGTCGGCTAAAATGCTATCCACGTTTATCTAACATCTAATTAAATTAATTGGAATTGTTATAAACATGTATTAATACATAATTCCGTATTATTTCATCCATGAAGGTTCAGACAAGTTTTCTGAATGCACGATATTAATTGTAGAGCAATCGTTACGATTTGGTTCTACACGTTGTAAAAATAGCCCTCCTTTTTGGGTTAAACAATCTATACTTGCTTCTGGTCGGGCAGTAGGCATCGATCCGAACTTTCCCGCCCCTCGTTGCTAGGTGGCGGAGTCGGGTCTAAAGTTTGGCGTTGATTTCGGCTTTGTATGTACCTTGTACTATATGTAGTGTACATTTCGGCATGGCCCTTATGTGTCATATATTATTATTGTATGATTTTTAAATTATTGTATAGCATTGAAACGAAACAATTGTGTAACGTTTTTTATGGAGTTTACCAACAGTGTTTCCGCGAAACATTTTCGAAGGTTAGACCGCGTTTTGTTAATAATGTATTCATTGAAATTTACAACAGTCTCTAAAGGAAGTGCTATTCCTAGAGGCTAAAGTATCACTTACTATCTTATGTTAGTGTATCGACACCAATAGCCGGCAAACTCGATCAGATGAAGTTACTTGTGGTTTCGCCAGTAGTGCGATAGTTCGAGGGAGCTAAGGCAATATTATTAATTTTGTCAGATACAGACACCCACGCCGCTTGCGATGTGTATTTTTAGAATATCTGATGACTAAAGTAAATATTCTGTACAGAAATATTCTCCTAAAGTATTTAAAACTTACGTTGACATAAAAATGAACTTGTACATAAAATATTTTGCTATTAAATCTATGTACGGGTATCTAGAATAACTTGCCTGTAGTGCAACAAATTGTACGTAATCAGTCAGTAGCATTGTAATTAAGCGCTTGGCTTTAGTTATATTTATTTGTTGAGTGCATCCTGGTTTCCATAAATGCATATTACGTTGTTTGACAAGGCTTAATTAGATTTCATTGTGTATAGCGCCTGAAACAAATACATTATTTCGGCCCTGGTTCGCCGCACTTCGCGTCTTTTTAGCACATTGTTACGAATTTCAAATAAGGGTCCGCCTCGCCCGTCTACTTGCGTCTATGCGATCAATTTGATTGTCGCATGCATACAAAACGAGTGGTGCTAATGGAAGTTGTTACTGACTAGTTTGTCCGGGTCGCTAGTTACTTTAGTGTTATTAACTACCCATGGTTTGTATTCTAACTAGGTGATTGCACATTTAAGGCAGTTTTATATAATTTAGATCAATTTTGGCATTCGGCAAATATGTTGTAAATTGTATATACATCTGGGCAGCAGAAGCAAAACTTTGTTTAATTATACATTCGCTATTTAGACAACTGGTATGTTTTAGGTCAATAATAAAACCCTGTTGAGCTATTTAATCTTGACAACGCTTTTTGGTTGCAGATGAGGAGGTTGAAGAGGAGTTATTAGGCGAGGAGGAAGAAGATGACGCGTAATACGCCTCGTGCTTTTTATAAGGACAATGTCACAGTGAAGTTATTAGTGCACGTGACGGCCCGGACTGGCGCGGCCTCGCCTCGCCTCAACTGCTCCAGCGACCGCCAGACCGTCTCCAGAGCCGCCAGTTGGGAACACGCGAGGCCGACATTGCTCCCACCAAAAACGGGTGCAGTTCTATTTAAATGACAAAAAAAACGTAATTAAGTCTAAGTTCAGAATGCAGAATTTTCAATTTTACACAATGTTTAAGTTAGGTACCCAATGTATCTTGCGTTTCACGGCTCGCTGCGACAATTATTAATTATAAGACTTAGTAGAATGCTGTTGAATTTTGTCATGAAATGTACAAATGTGTTTTCGAAAGTAAACTTATTCTAAGTGGAATCCACTCTGTATTTACCTGTGAGCCCGAATGGTGAAGTTGTGATATTTTTCTACGCAATAGTATCTATCATGTTGTAACAAAATATAGTAATAAACCGGTATGGCTGTACTAATATAGAATAAGCGTTTTTTAAGTCACAAAGCTCAATTCTTCATTTTCTTGTTGTCGATGAGAGTTTGTGTGTACATATTTAGCGTAAGTGAACCCTGGAATTTTATAATCAGTTATAATGTAAAATAGTGTGATTATTGCATTGAGGTACATCTAGTTTGTTTTTATTCGTTCCGAACACTCCATACACATCGTCGCGTCTGGTTACTCCTTCACTCCGACGCCAGCTTCCGGAACGATTGATGAATTTTTAAACTAAATTAAATATGGATTGAACGAAATGGAGTTAACGGTCCAGGCATCCGAAGCGGCGTCGCAGTGTTCCCGAACGGCCAGTAACCGCCGCCGTAGACGAGACGCGTTCGTATCACGGGCGACAAATTTATTAGAAAAACATCACAATTTCGCCATTATCTCGTGCACATCGCGCGCCCGCCGCCCGCTCCCCCAACGACTGATAAAGAGAGCGCGACGGTCGCCGCGCCGCGATAGCGAGGCGAACATCTAAAAACCGGCCTGTAATTTTTTTGTCCATAATATTGTTAATTAGGATAGAAGAGCCTTCAGTTCGGTATTCCAGTGTTCGAGGTGTGGAATAAGAGATTCCTAGGTTAAAGTGATTTAGTATGTAGGTTGGTACGTTATATTTTATGAAGGGACGCCACGGGAGCGGCGGGGCGGTGCGCGGGGGCGCGCGTGGCCTCGTTCG
>DWNR01005364.1:0-10223 GCA_018250455.1 Polygonus leo
TATTTTTTTGTCCTGTGCAGTTACGAGACCAATACAACTTGGAGAGAACTTCTCTTCCTTGTCACAATGGGTACCTTCGGGTTGATATACCCTTTCCGTAACACCCTGTATATTCGAGTTCTTTTTTAGGGTTCGGGTACAACCGAAGGGTGCCAACGAGACCCTGTTACTGAGACTTAGTTATCTGTCAGTCTGTGCGTCTATCACAGGACTGTATTTCTTGAATCGTAATAGGTAGACTCTTGAATTTTTTACAAAAATATGGCTGCGTTATCAGATACTAAAAATGAGAAAATGTTATTTATTAAAATTTTTACTCTGGCAAATCTAAAATGTATTTCAGCGCCATCAGCTTTTTCATTTAATTTGACGGTAATATTAGTCATTACATTATTTTTTGAAGTATGACTTTAACACAGTATCTGTTAAAGTTATTTATCGAAATTTCATAATATCGCTTAAATGTGTGTATATCGCTTAAGTGGGGTATGTTTAATAAAACAAATAAATTTAGGTATTTAGATTTTAATGTTGTAATCATCAATATTTTACGCTTAGAATCTAGAAATATTTACAGCGCTTAAAACGTTGAATTGTGATACAGACAGATATGCAAACAACTAGTTCAATACAAAACAATATGAGGAGTCAAAAAAAATTGCTCATTTTGGGTCGTATTCCGATTTTAAGACTTATCCACAAATAATCCACGTTGTGGTCGACATCGTAAAATGACCCAAAATAAAAGCGGGTGAAGAAAACGCAATCTTAAGCCAATTTTGCTCATGCACAAAATTACTAAGATTCCATCAATAGAGTCCTTAACCAAAATATTAAATTAAATACACAATACGGGTTATACTAATCGATTATAATATTGCACTAGTCATAGTAATTAGGTACAAATCGCTTAAATTAGTCGTTGGTTTTGATTACGAATAACAAACGCTAAAGCTAGTAAAGTCCGGACGGCATGTCAGTTACTTTATGGACCCCGAAGTTGCTCGATGATCCTACAGGAGATAATGTTCTTTTGAGATCGCTATAGCTGTGGGTGCCGGTCATAACAAGACTTGTCATACTTGCGGGCGCATCTCGTAACATATGGGTCCCAGAATAGAACCCTGTGTTACTCCCGCGTTTCATGATGAACGTGTTGTTGAAACTCGATGGGCTGTCGAAGGAACCCGAGCCTAACTTCGAAAGTAATTTTGGCATCGAATCGTTTTTGGAGTCGTCTTTGCCTTTGTGGCTGTTAGTTCTGGAGTCGTAACCTTGATTTAATTTTCCGTGAGATCTCGTGACGGGGACGACGGGAGATTCATTGCCAGCGTCGCTGCTATTTCGAGAACAAGATCTTTGTCTTCGCTCGTAAGACCATTTTTTTGGTTCATCCATCACGACAATATCGACCATCGAGTTCAAGCCTTCATCAATCCTGTCCAAGCTCTTTGTTAATTTCTTAGATTCTATTAAATTCACTATCTCATCAACGCGGTTAGATTTCGAATTTGATCTTTGCAAAGATGTGGTACTAACGAGTGATGCTTGTGTTTCCGAATAAAACATGCTATCAATGTATTCGCGTTGACGCGAACCCTTTTCAGAAATTTGAAAAGATTCACTCCGTTTGACAGAAGCCTTTTTCGATTCTTCTTTAGAATGAGTTCTAGAACGCTTTGTTTTATTTTCTTCTGTATCGCGATCTGTAAGCGAGTTAAACACTGCCCGACATTCATTAAAATCGAAAGTTTTATTAACTTGATTCGGACAACGAGAAGCGCTTAGCAAAGAATCAGATCCTTCATCGCTAGAGTAATAATTATCATCGAATAAATCTGCTGGCTTGCTGTACATTAGGCCTTTTTCTGCAGGTGGGATAAATAAATGTACTAAACTCTTTGCTTTTCTCGGTGGATGTGGGAGTATTTTGCTGGGAACGATTTCAGCCTCTTCTTCTTCATTCTCGTCAGGAAAATCGTTAGTGATGTGAATACTGTGTCGGGTACTTGTTATGGAATCTTCCTTTTCAATATTTCTGTGTAAAGCGTTCAAAGAAACGTTAATTTCTGAGCTATCGTTGCATCTCGATTGATCATCGTATGATATTCTGTCCTTCACGTACTGTTCGGATTCGGCATGGTTCACAATATTTCTAAGTTCTTGAATAACTTCGTCTATTGTAGTTTCGTCTTCGTCGTCAGATGGCTTTTTGTGTTCTATCTTTTTTGTGCTTTCCAATTTTTTGTGCAGTGGCCGCTTATTTCGCATTAGGTCGTAGGTTTCATTCTTGATATTAAATACTTCGTATACCATTGATTCTCTCTGCGGATCACCTTCAGGACTTAGGGATCTTTCTGAAGAACTGATGCCTTCATCTTCGGGTGGTGACGACTCATCTGAAAACGAAGTAAGAATGTATATTTTAAAGTTTTATTATTTACCGTATCATATATTCCTGTTGTTGCCTGAGTGTTTGAAGGTAAGTAAATCGACGGGTAGTTAATTTTTTCTTAATAATAGTGTTGCCGTAAGCTACACTTAATAGGCCAAAAACGTGGACCATTTGGGCCACCAAGATCTATATTGAGTGTAAGTTGTATTTTGTTGTTTTTTCTAGTTGCCAGCTTTTACCTGGACGTAGACCTAGAGAGCCGATATAAGCTTACCTCTACTTTTGTGAGCTGAGTTTTTTTTCTTAATCACAAATGTCTTCTTGCGAGTGGAGCTACTGTGTTCAGACCTTAAAGTAGATACTTCTTCTTGAAGCTCACAGCATTTCTCCTTTAAACATTTTTCTAAGGACAGCAAGATCCCTTTTTCTTCTTGAAGTATCTGAAAAGAGAATATGAATGTGGTAAAAATACGGTTCACTAACAATTAAGGGTCAAAGTGACTTAAATCAATGGACAATATTAGATTGAGTCAGAAAAACAGACTAACTAACGAATTAATAGAATAACCATTTAAAACGTTTGTCAAATTTAAGAAGAACTAGACCTCACTAGTTCTTCTTAAATTTGACTTATATAACTATTTTAAATATATATTTCTTTCATGTAATATTGAAAAGACGAAAAAAAAGATCTTTCATTTCATGTTTTAGATCTCACCTTGACTCTTTTCTCAAGAAGCTCAAGTTTGTGCCTGAGATCGTCCTTCTCCTTCTGCGCCTCGTGCGCCTTCTCGCTCAGCGTGTCGATGTCGATCAGCTGTCTCTCGTAGTTCTCTATTTCTTTTGTTACGCTTTCGTTCGAATTTGTAAGCTTTGATACTATCTGTAATAACGAAAAAAGGCAACATGAAATTTAGTACAGTTTTAATAATCCTAAAACAAACGTCACTCTGTGAGCGTAAGCATTTATAATTAACCCAATTGGGACATATTTGTGTCTTCACTTTTGGGCTTTGTGTTATACCCATCTTTTTTACATACTATCATCACAAACAACAATAAAACTCCATTAGGTGATAGATCATTGGTGTAAGTTAACATAAATAATATGTATTGATACTACATAACATATTATATGTATTGTTTAAATGTTGATAAAGGCAAACTGCATATTTTGATTGCACATTGTTAAGATGAGGTAAATTGGCACAAATAAGAAATATTTTAATAATTCCGACTGATTAAATTGAAACAATAGCAACATTAATAGATAAGACAAACTACGAATAAAAACCCTTTGCACTTAAACTTATTTATATTCAAATATTTATTAATTACCTACAACAATATGCATAATAAAGTAATTGAGACTTGCAAGAACCCTGCAAGCAGTTCACAAATAACTAACTGACGAAGTATCAATATGAACCTACGTTCCAAATAAGTAACTCCTGAACTATCAATAGGAATAATTTTACCTACCTTTTTCAAAGTCACAATATCGAATCCAGCTTGTTCCAGCTCGGCCTGGATGTATAGTTTCCGCTGGGGGGAGGGCGCGCTGCCAAGCAACGCGTTGATGAAGGCCAGCCCAGCGGTCTGCAGGTCCCCAGTGCCCCCTGCGCTCTGGAGCATCCCCACCAGGAACCTGAAGCGTACTGGCTCGCCGTAGCGCAGCCGGAGCGTGGATAGGGCTTCGGAAACCATGTTGTGGCCGTTCGCGGGCGGGTAACATGCTTTTGTTAGTAGCTGTAAGTAAGGGAGTTATGATGCATTCAATTCGTCTCTTTCTATTAAAAGCCAACAATGACATTTAACAAATATAGTTACCGCCACACTAAACAATGGTTGAAATGTATGCCAATTGGGAAGAACATATTAGTACTTATTTTTTATGAGTGGTAAGAAATTCCATACAAGCAGCATGGAATATCTGACTTATCTAAATACTTTATACCCACTGACGCATCGCGCGCGCAAAATTTCGGTAAATGCAACCGTACGGAAAATTCAAACGTATCTTTAACTTTTTGAGCGTTAATAACATGAACTGTAAGTATTCTGATGTATTTTGTCATAAAAAAACATTCCCTCTAAAGGAATCTATGGCATTTGCTTCTTGAAAAAAAGAAATGAAATTATCGAAATGTTTACCTGTAGCGCCAGAACCCTGGACTTATTGACTGTGGACATGATGCAGACAGTGAGCGCGTAGACCCCGTTGGAGCCGGCCACCAGCCGCCGCACGCACTCCGAATAGCGGCTGCAGCAACTCCAGAGGCACTGCCTGGGGATAAAGAAACATTAAGTTAAGAAATAGTCCTTAAGTCAAGAAATATTCAAACCCCCATATGGCACAGCGGTCACTTCATCGGTCTGCCGCGGAAAAGGTCTCAAGTCGAAAGAAATTTGAATGAGGAATTTGGATTACTGTTCTGGGTTTGCATATCTCTTGTGTGTCCGTGGCACTCACGACACGGAATCCTGATGTCGGGCTACACGTGTAGAAGGTAAAGAAGAAGGTGTTATTGAGGACATTGAAAGTGTCACAGTTTACATTTCCTTGTAGAGACTTCGTCACATACTGCATCTATATTGTAATCCTGCAAAATTTTATATTTCATAGATTTTAAATTTAAATTCATAAATAAAAAATACTTACAAACAAGCCAGTTCATCTAGTAACGGTCTTCGTCTAACAGCTGGTGGTCCTCTAGATCCCTCGCCGGATTGACTAAGCTGCACGTTGCGCAGGAGTTCCAGCAGCAGAGTAACGCCATCTAGCGGCTCCGACGCGAACTCTTGCACGAAGCTACAAACAAGAAGCATAATTTTTAATTTCATATTTCTTTTTAAAAGTAGTAGACAATATGATGCTAAGTTGTAAGTCATTGATGCCTATAAACCTTTTGCCAAGTGGCATAAATCATGTATTTCTACTGAAGAGGTATTATCATCACTTCCATCATCTTCCGTGAAGCAATCCTTGTGTTTCGGTTCGGAGAGGAGTGATTGCCCACTGCACCTATCTTAGTCCTCAGGCGAACATCTGTCGTCAGGGTTCGTAATGCATGTGTGGTCAACATCAAGTACGGTTCAGACCATATTATGTCCATTGGTGGTAGTAAGGCCTTAGCATTAGGTGAACAGCAAGCTCGTTTGCTACCTCTATACGATTAAAAAAACATCTGTAATTAATCCATCATTTAAAAATGGTCACTTTACGAAGATTGAAAATTAGATATTGTTACTCGTTTTTACAATAAAAATGGAAGACTTCCATTTGTTTTATGATGTCGTTCGTGTACTCATTAATTTGTCATAAGTGTTTTTTATAATGAAGTCTAATTGACTATTAGTATGAACCCCCCTCCCCCAATGTTGTATAACCCCCCAAAATTTCAGGCTGTGACCGCGCCTGTCTATAACATGATTTTTACTACCTAGAACCTAATGACCACTTTAAAAGTTAATTTCTTTATTGATGAGGCTATTAACGTCGCTGAATATTGTTGATTATATTATGCCAAGAAGCGATTAAAATGATAATTATACCCGCCATACCCGTATAGATGTACTCGCCGCAGCAGGCAAAAGCTCAGTTTTAATACCAATGTAACATGAATATAAAACTGAACAATGTTGAAATGGTGTACAATGAACAAAAAAAAACTAGTTTTTCGTCCATAAATAAATGATTTAATTGGAGTTCGATTTTTATCGTATTGAAAACCGCATACTCCATGGATACTAGGAATATATTCTTCAATCAGACTTTATCTCTAGTTAATTGTATTGATTCCCTCCCTTGCGTTGGCGCCACGTCCAAGCCGTAAAATGAGTAAATAAACTGTCCATTAGAGTGCCATCTCCCTATCTGTCCAATCCGAGCTATAATAATGCCTCCCATATAATTTGGAGACATAAAGAAAAATTACTGTCACAATTTACCGTCAAGGCACTCGGCGCTCGCTAGAATTGTCCTAGCAATTTCAGGAACAAAAACTTTTTAGCGTGTGGTTGAGATCATGAGCCATAGCGTTGCTAAAACGCCTTTTGTATAATATTTTTCTTTGTTCTTTGCTTGTTTTTATATTCTATTTTAAATTCTTTCATCAGTAATCAACCTAAGGTAGGTAATAAAAAGTAAATTATTTTTCTAATGTTGAACGAATAATCAATAACTCAATGCAAATTAGCGGATTTCATTCGGATTGTCATATATCACTGGATAGCTGAGAAGTTGCACTTATTTTTACAATATTTTGCCGATAGATATATGTTCCATAATATTTAAATTACTTACTTGAAAATCTAAATATTAACCATTATTCGCCCCTCTCCTCCCCTATACATTAATGAATTGCCAACAGATAACCCAGTTAGTGCATTCGTCTGTATGTATTTTTTCAAATGTTCACGGATAACTTAATTGTTTATAAACTGATTGTCATATATCACAGGTCAAGTTTACCTATTTTAATTTCACAATAGATATCCGTAAGTTCATAAGACTTATGTCAATTTACCAATGATCATTAAAATTAAAAATACAATTTTACTTTTTTAGTAAAGTAAGGTAAAAAGTAAAAATTAGTAAAATTATATTTTTAGATTTTTTTTTCAAAAGCGTTCATCTTTTGAATTGCACTAAACGATTCCGCGCTAACCGCACCGCATAGTCAAGTGGCTGGTAGTGATACCACATCACGTTCGCAGAAAATCAGGAATAGCGGTAGTGGTCACCATGCCTTGGCGTGTTATTTTAGTTCTAGTTAAGTTACATTTAGAACGTTTTACTGCTTGTATAAGCTATATTTTAGCAGGTGGTAGAACTCATGTAGTTCGACCGTGGAGGTACCACCGCCACCCTCATAATCCTCCGTGATGCAATTCATTTTGTTTCTTAGTTAATAGTATCGTGAACTAAAAGGAAAATAGAACGTTATTTTGAGCTAAGATTTTTTTTGCTGTTTTTTTTTAATTAATCTTATTGTAAATAGGCATGGTTGTAGTATTTTTATCGTATAATTTTAGCAAACGAGCATGCGGTCCACCTGTTGGTAAGTGGTCATTGCCGTCCATGGACATCAGTAATCAATTCAATCACAATTAAATCATACCTAAGTTTGATCACAGATGCGTTGCTAACACTGAGGACTAAGATGTTCGCCTCGTACGTAGATATAGCCAGCAACCTCGCCTTTCCAAACCGGAACAAGAATTGCCTTTGGGCGCTTATGAGGGTGGCAGTGGTTCCTCCCCGGTCGAACTTAACGAGTTCTACCTACTGGCAAAATATATATTTGTAAATAACTGGTTTATAGAAACTAAAGACCGAAAAACGCAAGATTTGTTTCACGGGGTGTTCTCCTGGCACCTGTCAATTATCTCGGGACTATCCTTACACCTGGCACCCCTACTCGTAATGGAAGGAGCTGAGTCCACATAATTTGCTATCTCTTCGACATTAATACCTTTTTGCAGTGTCGCATTCCAGAATCATTATTATTGTTCTTAATTTCAACTTACCTGAACTAATGTCGCGGTTCTTGTGATGCGTTTATCTTTTGACGTAAGTATCTACTTTTTAAGTTAAATTGTTGTACAATGCAAAAAATGGGCGAAGTGCGAATTGGATTTGCACTCTATGTTACGTGCCTCCGTGTAAAATTTTACTTCGTTATTTGGTTCTTCCTAAAGGTTGCCAACCGTACTCTTAAATAGAGTATTGTACTCTATATCATGTAGTCGTATTGTCTTATCTATCTAATCTAATAGAGGACGCTAAAATACTCTTACTCTTTACACAATGTTTACTATAACAGTATTAATTTTTTATCGTATGAAGGTAGCAAACGAGTATACAGTCCACCTGATGGTACCTGCCGCCCATGGACATCAGTAATCATTCCCAGTTACAATTAAAATATACCTATGTTTGATCACAGATGCGTTGCTACCCCTGAGGACTAAGATGTTCGCCTCGTGTATAAGTGTAGCCTGCAACCACGCCTCTCCAAACCGAAACACAATAATTGCTTCACGGTGGATTATGATAACGGGTTCTACCACCTGGTATAACTCGTTAGCATTATTTCAGTTACTTATGTAGATTTCAAGTTAACTAACCTTGGATAAGATGGTCATTCAGTCTTATAAGAGGCACAGAAAATTTGCTACTCTTGAGGACAATTCTGAGATTAAGAAGAGGTCTCCTTTTATAAACAGTTTGTAACCTTTTTTTGTACCGGTCACACCTAAAACAAATTGCAAAAACTGCTACGCAGTGGAAATGTTCTACTTTACTCCCCAGACAAATCGCATCTCTATCCATATAACACTTATTAAGTTATTAAAGATCAACAGATTTACTGCAAATATATATTGAGCTTGTAGCGAACAATTAAGTAAACGATGCAATCGGTAGAATCGGTACTAAGCTGCTAATAGCATTACATTGCCGGTACATCGCACTAATCGGCTCGGAAAGTGTCCGGTAAACAGATTTTCCGGTAAACGGATTTTCCGGTAATTGCTTGATAACTTGTTGCTATTCAATGTTTTCAGTTCATTTCGATTCATTAATTTGTTTATTTGTACTAAATATTACTGTGTTTGGTTTCAGGTAAATATTTGCGGTTAGTGGGGGTGTTGTAAGCAAGAAATATGTGTAAGTCGTGGAATTTTAATTAGTCTAATCTATACTAATATTATAAAGCTGAAGAGTTTGTTTGTTTGCTTGAACGCGCTAATCTCAGGAACTATTGATCCGATTAGAAAACATCTTTCAGTGTTAGATAGCCCATTTATCGAGGAAGGCTATAGGCTATATATCATCACGCTTAGACCAATATGAGCGGAGTATTTGAGCACGAAAATTTGACCCACTCTCTCTTATGTGACGCAAGGGACCTTGCGCGGGTCAGCTAGTTTCATAATAAATAGGTTTCAAGAGTCAGCAGTTCATCTTACTGTTTCGTCAATGTCACTTATAAATATGTGAAGTCAGCTTCGAGTGCAATCTGATATTG
The DNA here is from genome assembly GCA_018250455.1 of Polygonus leo. NCBI lineage: Eukaryota > Metazoa > Arthropoda > Insecta > Lepidoptera > Hesperiidae > Polygonus > Polygonus leo. The sequence goes on from DWNR01005364.1 coordinate 9,430, forward strand.
ATAAGATATCTGATCTCTCTGTGATGCTACTGAAGATTAAACTAACGCCAGGTGGGAGTACTCGTGCAGTTCTATCAGGGAGGTACCACCGCCTCCCCCATTATCTTCTGTGAAACAATGCTTACGTGTCGGATTGGAGTGGCATGGTTGCCGGCTATTCTTACGAACAAGGCGAATGTCCTTAGAGGTAGCAACGCATCTGTAAATAACCTCAGGTACGATCACGCACTTGGGAATGATTACTAATGGCCATGGGCGGCAGTTGCCACTTTCGTGTAGGAGAAATGCATGCTCGTTTGCTACCTTTATACGATTAACAAAGGTGTTCGTCTCGCCTTTAAGTAGGTATGGCAAGAAACATCTCCAACAGAACAAAATATCGCTTTGCAGTGGATTAAGAGGGATTATTTGAGGTTCCTTTGTTTTAAATACTAGCTTTCAACTTCAGTTTTATCGAGCTTCAGTGAATTTTAAAAATATTCCATTCTGTTTGCGGTATCTTTTATGAGAAAACTAGCTGATAATAATAACAATACACTCACATTGAGGATCCCTGTCATAATACAATTTCCTTTAATGCAAAAATGTCAGGAACATAGAAAAGAACACAGTTTAACTTGTAGGTTTGCTGAAAAAAATGTTTAAATGATACCAAAAAATTTTAACAAACTCGTGTAATACTTATATACAATGCGAATGTGGACGGATGTAGATTCTGAGAGAGACCCAGACTGACATTTCATGATCAAATTGATCGTGTGCTGTCTGAAGGAGGTGTCAAGAGTCTCCGAAAT
>DWNR01005365.1:0-10222 GCA_018250455.1 Polygonus leo
GAAGGCGGACACAGGTATCTTGTTGTCATAAGCTTAATATTGCCTGGAGACCGTGTAGTGCTACTTGCCACACGCGCTGGAGGACTGGTGTGGGCGCGTGCTGTGCCCCGTGCTGCGTGCCTTCCGCTGCCCGCGCTGCGGCATATCGTCAAGAGTCTGTTGACAAAGGTAGTTCGGCCGTCTTGAGTGTGAACGAGAAATGCTACTCGTCGAACGCGCTGAAGGACTAGTGTGGGCGCGTGCTTAGCTTTGGGGCCTTGTTCATCATATTGTCACAGTAGGCCACAGATTTCCTCCATAATGAGAAGGACCTAGGACATAGTCAACTAAAATCGATAAGTGCGAATTGGTACCTATGGTACCTATGTACAACTTATTTATGGATTATGGATTTCCCACAAGATTATTCTCCGAAAAGCAAGTGATCATCAGGCATCAAGGAGCGCCATCGGAGTGTTATCAAAATATGATCTAAAATATTTTTTATTAGTTTCATTTTGTAATTGAGCAAGCCTTATGGTAAAGCCGGTATTGCCATTATACAGAAACCGCTCTCTACTCATTGTACTTTGAGGTTTCTTGTATGTTTTGAAGTTTGGAAGGTCGATTCCATGAATGTCGTTTATCCCAGGTCTAGAACGTTCGGGCAGCCTGTCGTCGCGGCGGCGCATGTCGGCGACGCCGCTGTCGGTGGGCCGCAGCGCGCCCGCGCCCGCGCCCTCGCCCTCCGCCCCGCTCTCGCACGCGTCCCTCTGGTCCAGCTTTGGGATCAACTAACTTGTCGAACTAGTGACAATAGTAGAAGACGTCGGGAGGCGAAGTATAGTAAATGATGAACAGCTCAATTTTCTATAGCCAGATATCTTACCAAATTTTAGACATATTTCCTCTTGCTGCAATGTCTTGCTTAGTGTCTCAATAATAACAGAAAATTATAAACTTGGATAAGCTCTAGAACATTTTTTAATGTTATGGCAAGCCACTTGATATATACTGAATACCATATATTATTATATCCCATGCCATCATTATGCTAAAATATCTTTTAGCATAACGATAGCAATGCATATTCAGTATACAGTGTACCTCCTAAAACAATGCGATAAGTATTTTTATTACTATTTTACCACCATCACATGCAATGCGAGAGATTATTGTAAATTGCTCGTATTAACTTAACCCGACGTCTCTTTATAAGTAGATATTTGAACTAGATATCAATCTAATTAGATATCTATGTGAAGAAGAGTGAACAATATAAATATTATGTGAGTAATGTATTTAAATTTTTTCCCCTCTTAAATAAATTATCTCACTCTGCACAAGCTATAAATTACTTCCTAATGTTACTGTAAGTAATATTTTTATACTTATACTTATAATAAAACTTTTTATAATTATATACATTACGATTATAAGGAATCAAATGTTCACCTCTTACGTTATGTTATTTTGTATGTAATAATATATTTCTTGAGTATTTTCTAGAGCTCTTTGGTACTAGGAAACCTATGTACAAAATAATATGTTTGTAAATTAAAGTTACTCCTAATCTCAACCACACATGTTCACTTTACTATTTATAATAGTGATTTGAACAGCCTTATATTATTACGTGTTGAACACAAAGAAAAGTATGTTCAAATAAAGTATGCGGGCCATACTTAGTTTGAAATTACCATGCGAACACTAAGTTGAGGTTGGGCGTGAAATTTGTGAGGATTAAGATGTAATATCCTATGTATTTAACTATTTTCTTTATTGTATGGTCATTTTTTCATTGGTTTTGGTGTGCCTTTGCCGACACTGTCATATTAAAGTTCATTAATTTCAATTATTTATACGTACTTTATCATCAATTATCCACAAACAATACAATTAAATTTTACAATTCTAAATTCAATGAATTTTTGCTAATGTTCAATGATTGCTGTAATTGTAAATTTAATCAATGAGAATTCTTATTTCACCATCTTTATTCTGTTTTAATTTTGGCAAAGTATTCTAATATATTCAATAAATCTATAGGGAAAGTGTTACCAATGAAAAATGTTATTCTTGTATTTCAGGTGTTGGGTTCTTTGAAATTTGGGTTTTAATAAACGTTTTGGCATATATCATTGATTTTATTACATCTCAAACCTATTTATCTTAAGTGTGCACATGCAGACCACTGATAGTTTTTTTATCGTTTTAAGGTAGCAAACGAGCATGCAGTCCACCTGATGGTAAGTGGTCACTGCCGCCAATGGACGTTAATGATCATCCCCGAGTACGATTAAATCGTACTTGAGGTTGACCACAGATGAGTTGCTACCCTTGAGGACTAAGATGTTCGCCTCGCGTTTAAGTATAGCCGGCAACCACGCCTCTCCAAACAGGACCACAATAAATTGCTTCACGGATGATTATGAGGGTAAGTGGTCACTGCCGCCCATGGACATCATTAAATCATACCTGAGTAATCATAGATACGTTGCTACCCCTGAGGACTAGATGTGCTTCACAGAGGATAATGAGGGTTAATCGAACAGTAGAAAAACAATACTCTTTTAAATTGTTTATTCAATACAACTAAGTATAATAAGGATTATTACATCAACAATAGCAACATGGAGTATTTATTTAGCAATACTTTTAACAAACATCAATTTTACTGATTATTCTGCCCCCTTGCCCTTACTTGGCAATGGCACTTTATATTTCATATAAATAACATTCTAATGATTAACTGCATTCATAGTACATTGTATAGACACCAAAATACTAAGTAGAACCTTCGTTTTATAACGATAGTATTTTTACACAGACAACATGATAGAGCACTCTTCCTTTCTTATTTAATATCTGCGACTATCAGACGTGTACATTGTATATTAAGGTTACTTCTAATTTAATACTATATACATATAACGGGCTTTTATCATATTGTAAAGGGCACCTAGTTTGGCAAAATAATTTTATTACAAGTAAATATTTTGGTTTGTATAAACTTGGAAACAAAATCTCAAAAAGTTGAATTCATTATAACTACTTTATTTATACAATTATAATCGCAACAATCTGTTTACAGTTGATCTACATCATACGGAATTGTTTACTCTACAGATATTATGCACCTTAGTTCATTTAACTATTGAACTATCTGAAAATTGAAATATCTACAAAATTGTATACACAGAATATATTTGACAATAGAATGTATAGGTAAGTTCATTATATGAATGGGATATATAATATAGAATTTATAAGATATATATAACATTATTAATGAAACACATTTTATTTTGTATAACTGCAGATATGCTTGGTGTAAAATAAAAATAAAACACGCTTCATTTATAGGATTTCTACAGCTATCTGTTCGTGATAAAGACAAAGCAGAAACTGCGTAGATAAAACACTAATTGAATTGACCATTTACTGGTATATGTTTAATAGGGGGTCCAAACCCGTAAATAGAGAGCCACTATTGGCTACGGTAAGATGTAGCAGGAGAAAATTTAGGTAACGAAACATACTTTAATCGTAACTTAACCTTGGATAAATTCCCTCCTATGGAGATGATAGTACCCATACCAGTATTACATAATGATTGAGATCATCTATACATAATATGTTATTATTTCATTCAAACTTATTTCATCATAAATGTGTTGTTACAATTCCTTTCTGAATTCTGTTGTAACAACGTCAAAAAACCATTACAAAAAGATCGATTTATAAAACCTAGTGCAAAATATTGAAATCTTATTTAAAATATAAAGATGAGAAGAACTGAAACAAAACATGTTAGAAAAGAAATAATTATGATTAAGTCTTAAAGTGTAAATGCATTTTATATCATAATAAGCAAACATCGAAGACATTTTTAGACAACACATGCGCAATAGTTTAATGCATTATAATATAAGAGTACATGTTAAAAAGCAATTATTCCTAGCATACATCAATTTTAATAATTTTATAGCTCAAAATATTTAAAGAAAAATTAAAACACAATGAGAACGAATGGCTTTTTATAAATAACTTTAGAGTATTATACAAAAATGTTATAAGAATGGTTATATTTCATTCGACAGAGTGATACAACTGACAACTATTCTGCATTTAATCAGGTTTTATTACTTTTAGTTATAACATTATCATTGACAATGGCAAATGGAATTCAAGAAAAAAAAATGAATATATGGGAAATAAATACATTGAATATCAGAGAAAAAATATATAACAATAATTCAACTTCGATTCTAGAGAAATTGAGATGTAAGTAATAACAATTCTCATAGGCATGCATACATTAATACAATTATTATAAAAAACTTGGCAAGCATTCGACAAAAGTATAAAATAAATTCTACTTATAGTATACAACAAAATACATCATAATAAAATAATTATCTTTCAATTGAGATTCGATAGAGATACATTAAATATTGGATATGCCAATACATTTATAAACGATTACCTTTTTTCTAAAGTTACAAAGACACTGCTAATAATGGGCCGAAACTGCAGTACTCACTGCAACTAAGATTAAAATTGTTCACCATTAACAAAAACGGTATTTATTACTAATATTTAATAAATAAATAAATTTATATGAAATACGTTAATTTATTACACATATTTTAGGCGCTTTCATAACAAAGTATTAGGTACTTTGCATTGAAACCGAGTGAAATTCTGTTTTAATTTTGTATATGCAGTTAAGACCCCAGTTACAGTACTAAATAAAAAAAAATCAAATTTATAACACGTAGGTATTTCAGTACATTATGAATGGAGGCATTTATAAATGAGCCGTGAAATATAAGACATGAAGACTTATACTCGTAAGAGGACATAAGACTGAGTTACAACGACTAAACACACTTTGAATAAGAGCACAGCATGCATGCATAGAAGACATAACAAGAACAAAATATTTCTCATCACTCATGAGCGTCATCACATAACACACACACATGTGGAATGATTTTTTTAGAATATATTGATGAATATTTGATATTTCGATATTTTAAAGGAATGTTTCTGCATATTATTTACCACTATGGTTTATTCTTAAATTCTTAGGAGTTTCACGCATCCTCCCTTAAAAATAAATTTAATTAGGGGGTGAAACTTGTGAATTTATCTCTTTATAATTTCGTCGTTTAATTGCACAACTTTATTAAACAGGCAAATTGATCGATAATTCGTTTAGGATATAACATTTATTATATTGCGTCCCAGAGTCTTTTTTAATAGGAAGACGACTTTAAATTGAATACATGCTTTATATAAAGAAACAGTTATACATGATATATATCATAAAATTGTTATTAAAGATATATAATAACAATTGCCATACATTTATTAAGGTATATACATTAAAATGTATAGATGTATTAAAAGTAGAATGGGAAGCATTAGATTCATATATAAAGGATTGTTACTTCTATGGAAGAACTAACTCTATTGAAAAATAATACTTATAAAATAATTCAAATATGTAACTTAATAATCCTATGTTTTATTATTATCTAAGTAAGGGAAAATACTTGGAAGATACTGGATTTAATCGTTGAAATTATTTTAAACGTCGAATAGCATTAAGTAATATTAAAATAATTTGAATAAACCATAATTTCTGTGGTTTTGTTTCCTACGGTTAATAAATTTGACAGTTTTATTGAATGAAATATTATGAATATTTCCTTTAGAGTAACATAAGTATAGTTATTTACATACAGTTCATAATATACGCACCATTATTTTAATATAACAAAAACAAATTTTCAAACAATTTACATGTACTTATTAGAATCAAAAATGGTGTAAACTTTTTATTGAACGTGATAAAATTGTTAGTCAACAAACAACAATCAAAATATGTATTTATATTATGGTTAAAGATTTTGTATAGTATCGGAATCTTACCTAAATAATAGAAAACCTTTTTCGAAGGTTCGCATTATCACTTGTAAACCATATCACAGTATTAAGAGATATGCATTTTGTGGTAAGATAATGTGTCTCTGCTCCATAAGCAATTTTCGATTCAGGCCAAATAGTTAAATGATCAATGGCAAATGCAGCCATTAATCACAAGACAACAGTTGTGATAGTTTAAAATTATTTGGGACCCATAAAACAAGTAAATTTGGACCATTTCACGGTAAAGATTTTACTATTACTCTGTTTAGGTACTAATCGATTCTTTTCGTATTTATGTATAGTAACAGAAATGTATAGTGGTTTTAACTTAACTTTGTAACCAATCTTGGATTCAGGCCAAACAGTTAAATGGTCAATGACCAATGCAATCTATGTCCTTTGACCATAATTTAAAAAAAAATTAAAAAATGGGACCCATTAAACAAGCAGATTTGGACCATTTCGCGATAAAGATTCTATGATTACTCTGTGTAGGTACTAATCGATTCTTTGCGTATTTATGTACAGGAACGGAAACATTCGATGTCTCTCCATGCTCATATTCTTCTTCTCTAGCTAGACTATTCTAGATAGTCCTACTATTTCACTAGATCTTGTACTGTGCGGCAATTCAAAGGTCGCTTTTGTGATTATACATGCGTCTATTTGTCTTCACTAGTTTTCTACCTCTTATCAACGTAATTTAACGATAAACCCAATACCGAAACTTCAAATCTTTGGTACACTTAATAATAAAATTACTTCAATAAAAAGCACATCACATCACCGCTTAACGAGTATCTTTAAAATAACGATTACAATTATTATTATAGTTATAACATTACGCTACGGAAACTGGATATATAGTGTATAGGAATTTATATAGATCAGTAATTTTAATATCCAATATATTCGTTGTGGAAGTAATATGTTTATTGTAATAATTATAACGATAGTTATCGCCATACATATTGAGCGTTAGATATGCATGCGTCATGCATATACATACATATGCATGACGCATTTAATGTTTAAATTTTGACTCAAAATTAATTTATCCATAATACAATGGTTGCTTGTATAAAAAATAATAAATCTATTAACTGGGTTGAAATGAAATTAATTGCTATCACTTACTAGCAGTAAGTAGATAGATCATTTGAACCGACTATTACGTAGGTTTAACAATCGAATCTTATTTAAGTTATAATTCAGTACGCGAGACCAATACGAGCCCAAAAATGCATTTTTTTATTTCTATATTTACAGCTATAAGTCAAACGGGCTACCTGATGATAAGTGTTCACTGTCGTCTATGAGTATTGTAAAACCAGAGGGGTCGCCAATGCATCGCTGGTTTTGAAAGAGCATTATGCATCTTTTTTAACTACCCAATGTCATAGCGCTCCGGGAATACTTGGGGAATAAGCTCATTCCACAACTTGCACGTACGTGGTAATGAAGAAACGTTCATGGAAATCGAACTGTTGAAGACCACCACAAATCCAGTTGGTGTGGATGGAACCTCATCCTTCGACGTGCAGTATGTGCGATAATCACACTGAATACTACATACTAACTTCCCGCATTGAACGTAAAATATTAGCAGAATTTAGTGTTTAATTTTAATAATTCATTTTACAGGCCTTTTATATGAACAAATGGCTATGGAACAAAGGCTAGGCCGTGTTGCATCAAAAGAAAATATCTTTCTAATAGAAGTTACACCACGACCTGCATCAAAAGAAAATATCTTTCTAGTAGAAGTTATACCACGACGTTTGTTTCGTAAAAATATTGTTATGCCGTATTTGGTCACGCGTACTCAATTCAATGTAAGAACCTCACTGCATTTGAATTTGAATAATCTTCAATTACATTTCTATGTAATTGAAGGTTAAGACGATTTTTTTAAACTTTTTAGTAGTAAAAGCAACGCTTACCAAATTTAGCCTATTATTACAATTATACGAATATACGAATAAAACAAATATAATTAATATCGAAAATTAGAACCTTGCATAATAAAACGACAACAGCACATCGATAACAATATACAGTCTTATAAACTGCTATTATAGCATCACTATACGACATTACATAAAATGTATAATGATAAGGTCAACCACATACATCAGTTTTCATGTTTAAATATATTAATTTTACTTTAGTGTTGATTTACACGTTTATTTTATTGACACATCACAAAAAAATAACATTAAAATTGTATAAAGAACAACATATTTTTGAGTACAGTTTTTTATGTTCACCCGTTTATAATAGGTATTTAAACATTAATTTTTTTAACGCCGCTTTAAATTATAATTAGATTTCCATGGTGTCAGACTTAAAAGTGAAGTTATTTCATATTCAATGACTACTATATGGTGATGCATTTTACTCTATCTAATAAGGTAACTTAAAAAAGTCACGTAAGAACATAATTATTTATCATGAATCAATACTAATTGATTCTATAATAGTAACAGATTTTGTTAAAAATACTATTACGATAACAATATTATTAAGATCAATTGTTTATTTGTATGTTAATCGATAAACTCTACTACTACTACAATCGATATTACAACTATCAAAACCAATAGAGAAATATAAAAAAATCACTAACAAGAACAGTAAACTCCTGACAACTATAGGCTGTAGAACTATTATTTATTTAACAGATCGAAAGCCACAGGGATGTAATATCAAATAATTGTGTTGAATATGAGTATTTAAAATATCTAATTTGGCATACGGATGTATGTGATTACCTTAAAGCTTATCGCGTCGAGTTCCACTGCGGCGGCAGTTCAACTGTCGCGCCACCAGTTCCGAAGCCAGTGCAGCTTCTGCTCCAATCGTCATTCGCTTGGCTGTTCACCTGCAGGCAACATTATAATTTAAGATTATAAATTTAATATAAAATCTTATGCAAACACTGTGGTATGCATATTTGATCAATTTGATCTTTATGATGGCTGGAAAAATAATATTACGTGAATTATGAAATCAAAAGTTTCTATGTTTTATTTTATCGCCGTGTAATAAGTTCGCATCATTATGGAAATCCAACGACATATGAATCACAGCTCTATGAGGTGTTATAGATAGAGCGTCTGGCTCGCCAGGCTCCCGACTGGCCCTCAGTTAAAAAGAGAAAAAAAAATGCCGTCCGCATATGTCCGTAGAGTCAGAAGTACCGTACTCTTTTCTCTCTTTTTAAACGTCGGAAGATTCGGCATACAAGTAGGCTAAATGTACGTGTCCCCCACATATGTATGTACAATGAATAATTTAATTTGTTCCACTGTTTATTCAACCGTTCCTAAATATTGGCCGTTTTTTATCGAATGAAGGCAACAAACCAGCATACAGTCCACCCGACGGCAACTGGTCACTGCCATCCATCGCCATCAGTAATCATCCTAAAGTACGATTGTACTGAATATTGTGTATCGACTAATATGTTTGTCCCATTTGTAAGTATAGCCGACAACGGCACCTCTCCAAACGGAAACACAAGCACCGAATTATGAGGGCGCCGGTGGTGTCTACCAGGTCGAACTACTTAAGTTCTACCACCTCTCAAACTCAAGCCATGATCGTCGTTGTACGTGTCGTCGTTCGACGACAGCTCGCCCTCGCGCATCTCCTCGTTCAGCTTTGTGACGCGCAACCTGTGAAAACGATATTATTTGTCTTAGGGTCTGTCTTAAGGTAGCAAACGAGCATGCAGTCCACCTGATGGTAAGTAGTCACTGCCGCCAATGGACATTAGTGATCATCCCCGGGTACGAATCAATCGTACTTAAGGCTGACCACAAATGCGTTGCTACCTTTGAGGACTAAGATGTTCGCCTCGCGTTTAAGTATAGCCGGCTACCACGCCTCTCCAAACCGAAACACAATAAATTGCTTCACAGAAGATTATGAGGGTGGCGGTGGTACTTCCCCGGTCGAACTACATGAGTTCTACCACCAAGTAAAAAGTGGGAATACATACAGGGTAATTAAGAAAGGGCTTATTCATTTCATTATTTTTTATGGATAGCCATAAATGGTGAATGTGTATTTCTGATGCAGGTCTGGGTGTTTATGTTAAGTCTGGTGTGTGCATGACAACCACGAAACAGAATCCTAGTGTTCCCACACTATTGGGAGGTGGGAAATTTTAGTATTAGAATGACTTACAAAGTAACAATATCGGCATTCGTATTAGTAACGGCGATGTCAAGTGGCGTCCGCCCCTCGTTGTCTGTCAGCGACTGGTCGGCGCGGTACCGCAGCAGCAGGCACACCT
>DWNR01005366.1:0-10221 GCA_018250455.1 Polygonus leo
CACCGCCCAGGTCTCGATAGAATCGAAGGCTTTCTCATAGTCCACATAGGCAACACATAACGGCAGATTATACTCCTCGGTCTTCTGTATAATCTGCCGAAGGGTGTGTATGTGGTCCATGGTACTGTAGCCTTTTCGGAATCCGGCTTGTTCGGGAGGCTGGAAATCGTCAAGCTTGCGTGCAATACGGTTAGTGAGGACCCTCGAAAACAGCTTGTATACATGGCTCAGAAGCGCAATGGGCCTATAATTCTTCAGCAGGGTTTTATCGCCCTTTTTGAAGAACAGTACCACTACGCTTCTGCTCCACGCTTCCGGGGTATTTCCGCTATTGATGACGGAATCAAACAACTTCTGGAGTGCCACTAGTACGGGTTTCCCGCCAGCTTTTAGCAGCTCTGTTGTGATTCCGTCATCGCCCGGTGCCTTGTTGTTCTTAAGCTGTTTGAGAGCCTCCCTAATCTCGTACAGGCTGACATCCGGGAGGTCCTCGGTATAGTGTCGAGTTAATTTGGCACGTTTGTCGTCCGCCGTTTTACGGGCGGGAACTCGTGTGGAAGCATACAACTTTGTTGTTTGTAAACAACAACAAAATACTAAGTTACACAAGTAAATCCCCGCTACTTTACCTGCGCGAAGATTAAATCACCATCCCCTTTTAAAGTTTTATGGGAAGAATTCTCAAAAATCCTTTATTAGTAGCCCAATTTCGTACTTTACTCTAGGAATCTTGTATATAATATAATTCGACCAAGGAATCACGCCGTTCCATACAAAAATCCATTTTTATCGGATGGCGTGTATGTTCTTTGTATGACGTAGGCTCATACAAAGAACACACCCTCCAAGTTTCAGGTCTCTACCATCAACGGTTTAAGCTATGCGTTGATCCGTCAGTCAATCATTCAGGACAAAGCATTTTATATTTTTTATATAGGAAGAAGAAGTGCAGAAACCTTATTTTTTTAAAGTATTGCATTATGAATACATTGCATTAATAAAAATAAACAACACATTACGCATACTACTATATGTCTGACACACACATACATACATGTTTATGCTTCAAGTCTTGTATTGATAAATATTAAACAATTACGTTTATAAATAAATACCTAAAGAAAATCCCCAAGACGAACTATAATTTACTGACCCAAAAATCTTTGTTACAGATCAACCAGACAAAGCTAGTCAGACACGTTGCAGAACTAAACTGTAACACAAATGGTAGAACGGTCCAATTACGCAAAGACAGGAAACTGGTTCAAACTAAGCCACAGCCGCTAGTGAGAGTGAAAACGATAAGTATGGAGCAATGTCTTCTGACCGTGACACTCGTCTTGTCCTTGGCCGTAAGAGGTGCGTATAACATGTTACACTTGATGGAATAGATGTCATAGATGGTGAAGCGACGACCGGTTGCAACGAAACTAGACGACAGTATCAAACTATTAATCAATTCAATTCGGATTTTTATGTAACGGTGTCGTATCATATCGTGTTATGAAATATTGCAACTATACGAGTTTTTGTAGAACAGTTTGTTATGTACGAAACAAAACCTACATTTTAACTAAATTCAAAAGTGTCATATAAAATCTACAGTTCATCTAACAGTGTGTGTGAAACAACTTTCAACAGCAATGTGATTCTTCAATTAAGATCTGATTTTTTGACACAGTGGCAGTAGCGCCCTACCGACATCAATGCTACAGAAATAGAAGTATTGCTAATGTTCTCAAGCCCTAAATTAATGTCAAAAACAATTTGTACAATATATAATACAATTTTTTAACCGACATAAAAATGAAGAGGTTCTTACGGTGTCTCTAGACAAAATTTTAGGGATTATTTTTTTAAGAAATCTTTTTTTATATTCTATTTTCATTAAATAAAGTAATATGTATATTTTTCATTAAATTATATTTTGTTATTTTGACTATTATTATAGTTACTATATAATTGTCATAATTTAATGAAGGAATAATACATAATAATAGCATTCATAATTACTAGCTAGAAAATACTACTAGCGAGAACGAATGTAAAGCACGTTCTAGAGCAGTTTCGCATTAAGAGATTACCTGATGCATATCAAACCAAACATAATTATTTACAAACCGAATGAACAGCATACAATAGCAAAGGCATAACACATGACATAATAATAACTAAAATCCATTATGCAGTTTAAAATATGGAGTTAACTTCTAAAACTACCAAATTCAAGGTTAGAAAAGATCGTGAAACAAATTACTTTCAAGGTATAATATGAGTAATATTATAGTTAATTGTATGGGTTCTGCCTACTTATATTCTACATTCTTTGTTTGACTTTGTTGAATGAGTAACGAAACCAATACCGTTTTCGCATTCAGATTCCGAAATGTCAACAACCTGAAGAAACGGCATTGTTAGAGTTCTATGGAATGAAGGATTATATATAGTAAATAATAAAAAATCACACAATTCATATTTCAATCAAACAAAGTATCGCCAAGAATCGCCAAGAAAACTAGGATTTTGGATATTTAGGATTAAGTAGCATTCGGGATAATACTCAATGTTTAAATCATCATTGTTAAGTTGCAAAACTAACTACATGTTGGGGAGCTTTACTCATGAGTCATATTTTATACGCGAATGTTATTTTTAAACGTTGAACGAAATCCGGCATCGGAATAATAATGCCATACCATAGAACTGTGCGTCATTCTGCTGTTAACAATAATGTTATTTTTCTTTGTTTGTAATAAACAAATAATTACTCATCTACAAATTATTTAAACAAGGATCAGTGGACGCCGGCTTTAAAAAGTTAATTAATAAATAAACACGTTAACAATAAATGAATCAGTAATTTGTTTGTCTTACAACGCCACTGAATAGATCGTATAATATAAGGGAAAACAAAGCAATTGGCGCTATAACAGCAACTAGCCTATATCCCGGCGTTGGATCTCGGTAGTCGTAACACAGTCCTTGATATCTTCTGCCTCTTTCTACACATAAGCTACCCGGTGCTCCTACCATATATATAGATTGGTCCGAATCACATCTACCCTCGTTTGGTTCTATCAATTCATATTTGACGACTAAGCGAGCAATTAAACTTTTTGTTCCATTACTGTAGTCTTTCAATTTCTCCCTTACCCAGCCTTCCTTATAAATTTGAGTTAGAACATTTATTCCCCAATAATTATCAGAATGTTCATCAAAATCTCGCAACATCGTATTCAAATACGTTGTTACGTTTGGTTCGCTTCTTTTGTTTACAGTCTTAAGATCTATTCCGAAAGTCAGTAATACTTCTGGATCTATAATATTTACTGGGCCATATACTTGCGGATTTTCTTTATATCCTAAAATCCCACAGTAATATTTTGAATCGATGATGAATGGTGCACCGGGGGAAAAATTACATATAACTCTTATATCACCCAAACTATTTTGGGCGTAAGCACATCCAATTTTATTTGTTGTAGCCCATAATACTTGTGCAGTGTTATAGGTTAATTGAGAGGTGTGACCACACAAAACATCTGTAGTACTGAGATTATCACCAGCGCTCCAGAACCAAACATGAAGACAGCCAATCACTGGTAGTACGAAGCATTCTGGTTTCGGAGTACTGAAAAAATTGCATATCAATATTAAATTTACCCTTTACAATTTTTTACACATAATAGTAGTTATTTATTCAACTAACCATTTTGTAAATTGAGTTGTGGAAGAATTTAAACAACAATATTTTGCATACTTTGTGCATTCTAATTGAGTGACAAAAGTTCCATCAAGAGCAGAACATGGCGCAGGACCAGGAAGGCACTGATGCAACCATACTTTCGCAATTTGTTCCAGGTCGTAGTCATATATAATTTGTTTCATATTCGCCGCAGTAGGGAGATTTGAATATCTGTCCGATTTACCGTTAGCAATCATATTTCGCATAGAATTCAATGTATTGACTACAGCTGTCTGTTCCGAAATTGTAGGTATTTTAATTTCATATTTTTTGTCACATAAGCTAGATGTGGTTTTGTCAGAAAAAAGACAAAGAGTGTGATCACCATAGCATGGTTCTACTGTACACCACTTACTAGTATAATAAGATAATGGTGGAGTCGTGCGTTTATACGAAGACCACGATATATCATTAATAATGGTCTTCTCAATAACATTTTTCAGTTCTCCACCGTGAAGTAAAAAAATATCAGAATATTTTTTCCTTTTGCTAGGTTCTCCATATAAAACTGGTAATTCCCAACATGGTACATCCTCTTGTACGTACCACAAATTGTTAGATTTAGAGTAGTTATTGCTTAAATTAACGTGTAGTACTGCAGGTTCTAAATTATAGAATTCAGTTAAAGGATTTTTTTTATTATTTTCCAAATTGGTATCTGTTTCGTGTACAAGCATATTTGTATGTTGACGCAATAATGTGTTTGGCTTACTGTCATCGTCATACACGTATTCATATTCTTTTAACATATCCAATGGTGACACTGTTACTTCTGAATCTTCCTTAACTGTATCACTTTTTCCAACAAAAGTACTTAATAAGTTAGACGTATATGCATTTGAAGTCTCTCCGATAGGTTCCGATTCTGATATTCGTTCTTCAATGCTGTGTATATACTTGTAATGTTCCATAGAATTGTATATAGTGCTGCGATTAGATTTAAGGTCATCACTATAATTATGTTTCACACAGCTAGTGTTTCGTTCCGTTCCGTATCGTCTTGCATCTGTACCAATTGGATATTCAGCCTGTATGGTTGACAAATCTTGATTGTCGTAATATTCAATTCCAATGCCATAACATTTCGACAAAACAAGAAGAGATAGACATTTCAACAAATAGCTTACCATATTTACCATCGCTTAATAGACTTAAATTAATATAAAACATTGCTGCACGATCAGTTCAGCCATTATGTATGCTCAAAATGTCATCGGTATATATCGCAACTTGGCACATATTTGAATTTTGTTATTTATCATTGCCATATGGATTTCATTCGAACTCTCAACATTTAATTTAAATGTAAATTGTTAAGTAATATCAAATATTTGAAAGGATCAGGTGTTACATTGCGGGAAATTCAAGTTTATAAAGTCTGATTAAGTTCGCGACAATCCGCGTCTATATCTTATTTCAAACACGTGTTTCGTTCTTTAAGTATCATCAGAATATGTTACTCATCGATCGACCGTTGTAAGGTCAACATACTCCGACTGCGCTGTTTTGGAGACGTCTTGGACATAAGATACAATTAAACCCACTACTAATAATACAGCAACAAGATGCTCAGCATCACAGACTGAGAGGTCAGCAATGGATTTCGTGGGGTCAATAGATAGTTATTTGTCATGTCAATTATGTCATTGAAAACTAGAAATAAATAAGCTCAAGCTCAAGTCCAACTTATATAAGGTATTTATTTTCGAAATTAGCAGAACCTTGCTGGTTAGAAAAATATCCTTCAGTTATTTACTGAAGGCAGAAATAGAAAACAAGAAAAGAAGTCCTTACACTGTCGGGTCTATCAATATGTGTTCATGTCAAAAGCTCTGTCAAGTTTCCGAGAATGGCCATTGCTGGAGGCAAACGTAACATGAACCTGCGTGGGAGTAAGATGTGCAGAGTATGACTCATCGAATACTTATTGTATCGTACGAATGTAATTCAATGATCTCATAAATATATACAGTAGAGTCTCAACAAGTTAAACCAGTTTTA
Organism: Polygonus leo; assembly: GCA_018250455.1. Classification (NCBI taxonomy): domain Eukaryota; kingdom Metazoa; phylum Arthropoda; class Insecta; order Lepidoptera; family Hesperiidae; genus Polygonus; species Polygonus leo. The sequence continues at coordinate 5,747 of DWNR01005366.1, forward strand.
TCAAAATCTCTTAAGCATAATATACTAATAAATATATTCAAATATACTCTCCTTAACTTATATATTCTGTATCGGAGTATCAAATAAAATAGGCATGTATTTGATATGTTTTAATGTTCATATTAGTCGATTTGTAGCTATTTGGTTGAACGGGTATTTTAATTCAAACAAAAAATATTAATATGGAAATGTGATATCACGGAAACTATTAGTACATTATTTAACTAGAATTATTTATTAAATTCGGAAATAGCATTAGTATTAGCATTTAAGACAACACAATGTGTAATATATTTTATTAGCTGACCTGACAAATGTTGCCCTGTCATATAAATTATAAAATCGTGATTAAAATATGGGTCGGATGATGAGGTTTAACGTATTTTTGATGCCAAATCATAAAAAAATGTGCGAAAAATATAAAAAAAAGATCTGGATAAGGCCACCCGTATGACCCAAGGGCATAAAAATATCCCACGACCTATTCTCAGACCTACCAAATAATATAGATCCACTAAAAATTTAAAAAATAATCGGTCAAGCCGTTTCGAATCGATATCAAAGTCCGTAACAAAATATTTTAATATATAAGATTAAGTAAATTAAACATCAAAAAGATTATGAAACTGTAATAAATACGTTTATAATAATATGTTTATTGTAAACTTTATATTCTTCAAGTTAAATACTTTTTTAATATGGCCCAAGAACTAACATTATAATATTATACGTGGTAAGAAAAAGTTGTTTGTTTTTAATATAAAATTTATCTTAATTTATCCATTTTGAAAATAACAACTTCTTCCAAAGTATGTTAATATATAATTTTAATTGGAATACAATTAAATGGGAGATAAGAGAATTGTACTAATCAGTTTACAATAAATGTCGTAATATTCTCAGAAAAGAAGTGTAACGAATCAAAACCTCCTTTTGTAGATTAATAAAGCGAATCAAAAGTGTATAACTTTTGATTCGCTTTATTAATCTACACCTATTTTCTTTAAAACATCTTTATGTGTAACCTATTTGTACATATATTTTAGATTACCATATTATTTTTAAATTATACTACGATGTTCGTTCGATTCCATTGAATTACAAAATCGTTAATTTATTTTCACTATTTATGATATTAAGGCATTTTTAATATATTCAATTTTTTAAGGTTTATATGGTCGTAGGTGGCAGATCGATCGATTCTACACGACATCAATGTTTATATATGTTAAGCGGTTTTAATTACACACACGGTTCAAACCCAGGTCCATCATCATAATTCTGCCGCCCGTCATAAATTATCACCTATCAGAATCTAAAGACTCCAAATAAGAAGTCGCTAATTAGTAAAGTTAATGTAGAGTTTATGACCACATACCGAGTATATCATCAGACTAGTTCCAAAATACGAAATTAGTTTATTGTCAACGAGATTTCACAAATACTTAAGCAACATTTCAGCTCAATCAAGGCTGATTTGCTTCTAAAAACAAATGTTTCAAAATTTGCTTACAATCAATGCTGCTGCTACACTGCTGTCTTGCAAGCTATTTATTTAAAAACTTGTTTAAAACCCCTAAAAACTTGTATAAAACCCGTCGTTAAAAAAAAATGGAGTAAAAACAATAATTGATTGAAAAACCGGAATAAAGCAATTAGAAAAAGGCGGACAACTACAAATAACATAGCTGAGTTAGTAAATTATAGACTATACTGGTTAACCATGTAACTAGTAGTATAAAGTATGTATTTCCTTTAGTCATTACTTTGGTGTGAGAGTAAGTTAATAATAGACTTAATAGCCGTCTTATTATTTTAATAAGTTAAATTTATGTCAATGTCAATACTATTTAAAATTCATACCTTTTATTACCTTCATTACCAAGATCAGCTCAAACACTTTTACTTTCCAAAAAGAAAACTCGTTTCGGTATCTTTAAAAGAACTATCCAAAATACCAGATTGCAATAGAAGTATTGATAGAAACGGATAATAATGTATGCAATATTAAAAAATGTATTGCGCATGTATGTTTATCGTATTGAGGTAGCAAATGAGCATAAACTTCATCTGGTGGTAATTGTTCAATGCTACCCACGAAATTTTTAATCATTCTGAAGTTTGTATCATATCCCCGATGATTAAGTTTTATTCGTACCACGCCTCTTTGCGTTACGGAATTTATACGGCGGCATTTTCCTGGTTGAACCACATGTTTTCTACCACCTGCTGTGATAATTTCGTAGAATAAGTTATGGATATAATTATAATTTCTAAAGAGTCTATTTAATGGGCAATGATGACCTAGGGTTGTGCGTGCTAATCCTTCATGGAAAGGCTTGTATTTTAATAATCTGGGCTTTCTTGTCGATACTCAAATGTTGATTTTATCTAAAAGAATTCGAATAGAATTTTTCCAGAACTTCGCCGATTTTTATGAAATTTTAAGTGTACATTTGGTAGGAATGAGAGTAGGTCGTAGTCTATTTTTCATAGCCTGAGGTGATAGTCCAAAAAAATGTTGGACGTTTGTATGATTTGGCATTCAACAAACCTAAATTAATAACCCAAATTACGCCCCGCCCTCCTTCTTCCATTGATTAATCTCGATTTTTGTAATAAATTATATTGCTGACCAACGTTAACCGGGTAAGCTAGTAAAATATAAATCTAACGGAAACCTTGTTCTGACATGTTACAGGAGTGATGTCGCTGCAATGCTACAAGTGTCTCATCAACCCGCCCCCCGGCCACTACTACAACACTACTAAACGTCTCTGTTCACATTTTGACTACTCTGACAAGTTTGTCGTCGACTGCCCGTACTCTACGATGTGTATGAAACAGGACTTCTATCTCGATATTCAAAATGGAGGTATGAAAGACATTGTTATGTGTACATCTTTATTTTAAGTAATATTAATATTAATACTTTTTAGTAATTATTTCTATTTGAAGTAGCGAATAAGGGTAACACGAATTTATTTCGTTTCACATTGTTTTCATGTCTAATTAATCACAAGCTTGATAAGCTATCATCTTGCTGTTCACATAGTAATATCATACCTAAGAGTAAGATTTTGCCATAGATTTTAAATGACCCAGGCCAAATTGTTTTCCTTCGTCAAATCAGAATATGTCACAGCTTAAGTCAACGTTTATACCTACGGCAGAAATCCAATATTTTTTTTACTACAATATGCGGAAATAATTATATATTCTCAAGATCTTAAATATAGTGATAGTAATTCTTATTATTATAATCATAACTATGTTTATCAACTTTCCAGTACGAATCCACGGAGTGTTACGAGACTGTGCGCAACAGAAATACGACTATCAAGACTACAAGGATGGAAGGTGGTTAAGAAAAATGGAAATCGTAGAGCCCTACCAAGAGGGTTGCTTCGCAGTGGACGACAAAGGCGAAAGAATTACACCTAGCAGGTAAATTATTTACATCAACGGAAATCGTTAGATTGGAGCATACATTTTTAAAGACGCTTTTTACCAAAGGTACACACGATTGCATTAAAGTAGCGTAAGTAAGAATAAAAATGAGCATAAGAATAATAGATTAAGAAATGTTAAGGCAATCAATTTGTATTTTAAAATATTTTCTTAAAAATATACTACTTTTTGCTGAGTATTTAAAATATATTATAGTCGATAAGATAATAGGCGCTAACAAAAAACACGATATATCAAAACAGAGACGAGTTATGGTTAATTTATTCATGTATCGCCTTTAAATTACATAACCTAACAAGAAATGATACGATTTACAATAACTAATATTCAAATATTCAAAGTGGCATAATGAGGTGAATACAGGAAAGAATAATTTTGTTTACAAATTAGCTTACTTCTTCGTAACGCTCTTTCATTCCGTATATATAATTAGTTGATTATCGAACAAACAATTAAATCAATTACAACCATAATTTCCTCGCTACCTTTTCTTTTCGCGAGTGCGTTTCAGTTTTAGGGAAATTATAAGTTACAACACTTACGTTCATAATAGTTAAGCTTGTTTAAAATTTAATTGTATTATTATTTAGAAAGTATTACTAGAACCCTTCGTAAATCCAACCGTAAATAGGATTGGTGTAAACTGAGACGTATTACTATGATATTACTGAGACGATAAACGATAACATTAAAAACTTTAAAAAATCATATGAATGATAATTCAACAAATCTTAACCTCACGGGAAATTCTCACTTATATGTCGTATGTTTATGGTCTTATTGCGTCCTACTATACAATATAATTATACAGAACACATCAACATATAGACAGACAACATAGGGTATAAACAAAAGGTATAAAATATCGTGTCCGTATATAATTTTTAAATACGAAATCGGCGTGTTTGTATGAGGAGGTTTATGAAAGTGGAAGAAGCTAGACAAGTATGTCAGAACCGTGCCATTTTGCACTCAATACCTAACGGGGTAGTTAGGGTTATGGC
>DWNR01005367.1:0-10221 GCA_018250455.1 Polygonus leo
ATGACGATATATTTAATACTAAAGACTGTGAATTCTAACTCGTTAAATCTTTTTTAATAAATCCCGTGCGCTTGTTAAGACCATTTGTCGACATAGAAAATGGCATAATTATTAATAGTTTTGATTTTCTATACTAAAACTTATGTATTGTGCTATATAATTTCTTTCTATAATTTTTTATCATTTTTTTAAATAGTTATACTTTTCACTTTAATTTCCCCCTAATTTATTAGACCAGATGAAGGTAAACATTCGCAGAAATGAAGTTAAATATGAATAAATAAAATGATCAATTATGAAGAAATATAGAACATTCAATAAAATATTTAGTCCTTTCATAAGTCATGTTTATAAATATCAAATATTCCACACCAGTGCGCTACAAAAGATTTTTAGTGAAAAGGGCAACAAAATGGACTTGAAATGAAAACGTTGGTGAGATAAGAGTTTCTTTGACAGTCGTTGCTTGCGACAGTAGCAGCAGTTCACATTTATGCAGATAAACACAATGAGTACTAAGCGCATGAATAACAGAAAAGTAAAGTCCGTTGTTCTCGTTGTGAGTAAAAAGCTACCTACTCGTGCATGAAGAGGTCTCTAACAGATTTGCCAGTATGCCAGTACAATTGTGCCAGTATAAATCTGTGGATTTTACCGTATGCTAACTATTAATAGTACGTAATCTGCGGTACCCAAGTGCAACATATTCTGTGGAAGTTTATCTTCCTTAGGTATCTTTTGACTGTGTCAAGATAAAAGACCATTTTGTTGTAAGTAGGCTGCATATCTCAGAAAGACTGTATTTGAGTTTAATCACGCGATCTCGTTATGATTTATTAAAGTTATATGTAATGCTAATTACAAAGAACGTATGATTTTTTTTAACAGGCCCGAGAATATGTTCATGAGTAAAAAATGTTGATAACAGCGCCATCTATTGATAGATACATCTATTGACAGATAGAAAAAGTCTAAATATAAAGTAGTATCCATAATGTAATTTTGAGATTAGCTTGGCCGAATACTAAAACGTGAAATTTTTGTAGTAAGATTTATAATAGAAACCAAAAAATCACATTTACTTCAATTGCAAAAAGCGGTGCACTATCAAACATATTGTTTACAACCAACAAATACTTCTGGAACGTAAAGCATTTAAAGGCGAGTCAGCTCTCTCATTACAACGCCACAATGAGGTTACGTCGAGCCACAGTCGGACGCTGCTCTGTCATTCACAAACAAAAGCTTTTAGAGTTTTTCTTGGTTGTTTTGAAGCTGGGAACAAAACGAATTGAGTGGTGAAGGGCTTTTATTTACATTTCGACGGTTGAGTCTCGGGAAATATGGGATTGACAGAAATCAATAAATGAAAGAAATGTATTTTGAGATACTTTTATAATTAATGGTTGAATTATAAGGTGTTTTCTTGAAAAATAGAAATTCATTCAAAGATTAATCAAACGTTGCTAATGAACCGAACCTATTAAGTTAGAAACCATTTATTCAATCAAAACAAACACATAAAAGTATCCACCAGCAGGAAACATCGAATAAAATTAATGACTTGTTAATATTATTCTAACATTATCTTGTTGTCATTGTAGGAAAATTTTATCCATATTACCAATGGTATTATCATTACATTTCTTGAATCGATATCTCGGCGGGCGGTTTTATCCGTCACTTTGTAGGGCTTAAATCATTAACTTACTAATCCTTCTTAACATTATTATAGACTCAAGAGGTATGCGGGCTGATTAATATTTTAGGGGCGTTATTTTAACTACACAATTACAGGTTCAAATATATCATACACTTTACTCTACTAATGGTATCAATATTTGTAAATAATTTGAAAAGCATTTCTTATTATGATACACTTTTGAAAAGCTCCATTACAGTTCAGCTGTAACAGTGTATGCCTGTTATTACGTTCAAATTGCTCTCCCATTTGTGTAAAAAGGCTGGTCGCAAATAGAGGCAGCCGCCCGCCCCATAAGGACCCACGAATCTTGTTCTTATTTTTATTCCGAGCCTCATAAAACTGTTTTCTAGAATTTCCATCTGCTGTACGTCTTTGGAACTCGTTGCCTCTCTCTATTTGCAAAACCCGAAATGTGGAACTATTTAAAAATGTAGTAAGAGATCGCTATCTCAAAAAGTAAATCTTTTTATACTCCTAAATTATATTTCGATCCGCCCCGAGTAAAAAAATATACTAGGGGTCGTTACAAAGTCAAGGAATCGTTTTTGTTGCTTTTATATCGATCGATAAGGACTTTTTACATTTCATTTATGATGATGATTTGAACAATTCAACCAATTTTTGAAATCTGAATCTTATTTTTAGGTCTAATTTGATCAGACTTTTACCTATGTCCATTTATCACTTTCTTCCATTGCCGTTTACCTTTTATTTCACCAATCGTCAATTAGTAGACCGCTCTACAGATAATATATTTACCTTTTACAGTACTTAATGCTACGACTACTAGTGGAAGCTACCATGGGCATTTCCAAGCCGTCTCATTGAGCTGCTGTCCTCCAAACTTTACGAAAACAAAAAAGGTAATTAATATATTACTGCTGTTAATCGGCATCTATGATTATCTCTCTCATCTCAATTATCAATTTTTAGTAGTACTTATGGTAAATACTGATCGTAGATGCATTGTTTCTTCTAAGAAATGAGATAAGCCGTAGCTACTCCAGGATAATATAAACTTTTTTCAAAACAATGGTTTCCCAGACATGCATCGAAGGAAAACCCAAAACGAACATGAAAGCGCATTGGTTTATATATTTTATAATACATGCAAGAGGGTAGAAACCTATGAAGTACCCAGTCGACCTTTTTTCAGAGAAATCGTGTCGTCCAGTAGCGCAGGCTTTCCTGGCGTTGATGGAGGCGCGTGATCTGTCATTCTCTCTGTTGACATCGACGTGTCCTTCCCTTTCAAGTTCCTCAAGCCTACTTGTTACATGTCTTATTATCAGTATTGATCGATCACAAATTTAAACGCGAATGGTGAATACTATGTTATAGATTGCAATCTTTACATATATTGGCTTTATTGGTATCTTTTACTGTCACTCCTATAACTTTAAAACTATAACATCCCTACATTTTTTTTCTATAGTTTCTGTTAAATAGTCACATAAAATCAAGAACTAAGTTTATTAAATAAGTTGTTTATAATCCCATTATTTTCAAGTACCTTTTTATCCCTAAAAATTTAGTGATCATAAAAATCGCTCGATTACAAGTTAAGTTCGTTCTTCCAATAATATTGGTAAAATTGGCAAAAGTAATAAGTTTTCAGTCAATTAAGGTTCTTAAAGTACTTGTGAACACGAACAGTAAGCCAAGAAGTTTAATATTAAATGAAGGTTTAATTAAGTTAATTGGTGAGTATTTGAAAACTTGATGAGAATGATAATATTATATCATAGTTCATTTTAAGGTACCAATTTTCACAACGTCTGCTCACGAACTCGCATGATGCATGATGATTGGAAACAATTTATGCTAGTTTACGTATCACGACGAAATAATATTGGTACAGTAGTATTTAAGCGCATATAAGCAGAAATTTCAATAAAGCATCTATCTATAAACTTTAACCAGTTATAGTTTCTTCACAATTAAAGAGTGTCTTTATATATCTTAAGTACCAAATTAGCGATCCAAACCAGTCTCAATAATTTATGACATCACCTAAACATGATGAAATTAATGAATATACAAATATACACTGTATACACTTCAAAGATTTTTCTTGTGCATACAATCTCGCTCAGTATATTACCTAAGACTATATACATCTCCCTTTTTCCCCTATATACTATATATCATAGATACGTTTAGATCAAGTTGAAAATGCGAATTATCCACTTATAACGTTAAAAATAGCCCGTTATTAACAATAAAAGTATTATGACTTGGCTGCTGCTGGAAGGCTTTGTAACCGAAAGAGCCTTCGACGACGTCTTTTGTACACAGTGAAAAACATTTCAGGAATTTCCTGCCTCAGATTTTCCTTAAACATTTGATAAAAATAAATGAAGAACTTTCGAGAAATATTTTGCTCAATAATTCTAAGAAAGATATAACCTACATAAAACTATATTTATTTTGTTTGTATTGAATGCAATGATTTCAAGACGAGTTTACTCACAGGAATAACATTAATACTTATTAAAATAATTTAGTAAACTTTTTTAAAACACGATAATCTTGTATAACATATTGTTGATACCATACCAAGAATTCCATATCAATCTACTATGATTCAAAATGTTTAAAATTTTCATAGTTTCAATAATCATCAAAAACTTTTTTTAAACTTTTTTTTATTTATAGTTAAACCCCATTCTATATCTATCCAGCTTCGCAATCAAACATTTAAACCTTCCGTTGCACTTGGGAATTAATTTAATAATTGATACGCTCAAGCTTTATTCTTTTATTTTATAAGTTGTCATATAAACTTATAGGTATAAAATAATGTAATATTGTCATTTAATCCTAGATTAATAAATAAGTTTAGACCGTATTACATGCATTCCTATAAAACAATGCCATAAATCTTAACCAAAAAAAGAATATTAAGAAACTTAACATTGAAAGCATTATAAAGAACTTTAATATTTGCTAGAGAAAGATGTCACCAAATCTACTATTTCTCTTTTTTGAAGAAGATCAAGTTCAAAAGGGAAAAGTGGTTTCAAAACCTCGAATAATGGAATTGATACAACTTTTAATACTTTAATCGCATGATAACAATAGGAATTGAAATCAATAATTTAATTGGTTGGTCGGTCAATCGTCCGGAATTTCGCATTTGTCTACGTTTCCACAGTATTTTCTACACATTGCTCTTGTCGCGTCGAACATCCATCAACAAGAACCTGTCTTCTTCCATCGCCGCTCCCACCTGCCTTGAAAAATGGACCAACTCACTAACGTAATCTTACAAGGGAGGAAGCCGTGAAATGAGAAATGGCGGCCTGAAATATAAGTGTACTTGTGACAAAGGAAACGGCAAAATTATATACTAGGTATTTATTTAGACGAATACTTGATGAAATAATAAAGGTATAAAGAGAAGAATTAAAATACTATTATTTGTATATCTTTTTTTTTATTCAATATTTGTCACTTAAACATGTTTTTTATTTGATAACTGAGGAATCGCGATTAGCTATATTTAACGTCCTTAATTAATAAATGTTAATATGAGACTTTCAGTATCACCTAATTTGACAAAGTAAACGTTCCCGAAATATTCCTGTCATGCTTATATTTTAGTGGATTTGTGAAATCTCAAGGGTTATGTAATTGGATTACGCAGGCAGTAGCTGCCGACTGTCAGCTAGTTACCTCCTTAACAAGGGACTACAAAATATATGTATATATGAATATGACAGAATCTTGTAAATTGAATTTTACCTCGTTCCCAATGGCCGATTGAGCTGAAATTTGGTACACAAACTATTATCTTCTGACAATGCTTGATTAGCTTAGTAACGTCATTTGAAATCTAATGTGGCGGACGCTTCTAGATACCTAATTACTTTTTTTCATTCTGACGTTACTATAAATTCATGATGGTCGATTAAAAAACAAAATATAGTAAAAAAAACTAAAAACACGCTTTCGAGAAAACATGAATTCTTTCAACAACTGATATTCAGCACCTTACGCTTTTTTCACACTTTCACTTGATCACAATCTACACTTTATAATTTGTGTTGTGACACAATAATTTTAATGTGAAATTGGAAACTTGGCATTTTTCTCTAAATTGTTTTCTTTGCAAAGTACGTATTTTCGGTCTGAAACTTCACACAAAGAATCTGTATCAGATACTGCAAACGGTCCATTCGGCTTGATATAATCTTTCCGTTACACGTAAGATTCGAAATTCCAAAGAATATTTCCAAGGAGGAACAAGGTGAAGAAAATTATATTATCTGATGATATGTCATATTTTTTTTATCATAAAACATTTCACTGCGAACTTAAATTCTAGTTTCCGAACGCTGAACCTCAGCCGCCATGTGGAAAATTATTTGTTTGATTAGTTTTTCTAGTTCGTCTCATGAATATGTATGGCATAAGGTTAATGAAAATTTGTGGAGAACTTTTAATTGAATAATATAGAACCTATATTTTCCTAATAACTTAGTAAAAAAGTAACAAACAAAAATAAAGTTTCTTTAGCAGATAGAGTTGAACTCAAATTGGAATGTTACATCGATAGTTTCATATAATTATGTACTCTTCACTAGATTCCATTGTACTAAAATATATGTTTAATGGATAGACAGACAGCAGAGCCCTAATAGGATCCCTTAGACACCCATTTGAGTACGGAAACTGAAAATTATAATGACTATCAACAAATGATTAGTAAAACTACAATAACTGCTGCAACATAACTGAAAAACTTTCGACAATCTGCAGTCAATCTCTCTCGAAGACGGCAGTATGCCCAATATCAGGGACCATAATATCCCAATATCGCTACTGAATCTCAGACTGCGTATCAAATATTTGCCCGTTTACATGCAATGCTTTCCAATAAGGCGATAGCTTTAAAACTGGTTTGAAAAAAATTCGAAAATAATTTTCAATATTAATTCTAATTCATGAATATTTCTAAACGCGTAAAAATATTATAATGCATAAATGTTATTTTTTTAAGTTCAATGCATTTAAGTACTTTGTATTGTTACTTTTAAGGAAACTGGTGACTTTATATTGTTACTTTTAAGGAAAAAGAAACTCCTTCAAAGCAGATGATGCAATGCGACTAACCTAATGTTGCAAATGTCCACACTTACTTCAAAATTTAAAAAAAATATTGCTAGCTCGTCTTAAAAATATATTTCCATCTCTAAGACTGTAAAAAGGTTCAGGTTACGTTAGTCAATTTCATTTAAGCACATCTTAGCAAGTACAGCTTCGTGTACAAATAATTTAAAAAGGAATAACTTTTAAGATAATTGTTTGTGAGATTTCTTCTTACTAAAGAATTCGCTAGCCGACCCGAGAGATCGGGAATTATTATAATGGACCTAGTTAGACTGAAAACGAAAATATATTTTATGTTTTTTGTAATGAAGACTGAATTGTACAACACAATGACTAAGTAACAAATAAAAATCAATGTTTGTGTATATCTTATACTACATCTATATGTCCTGAGTTAGAGAGTATAGTTCTACCGAGGAAGTATAACAGTCATTTTCAAATGTACTGTAAATAAATTCCTGTGTTTATAGGTAAGAGATGTGTCTTTACATTAAACCCATGTGAGTAGAAAGTCACGTGTAAGTTTCTTACTCATTAATTAAGTATGTATTTCATATAAAGTGGAAATATTTGTACATGGTGTGCATACCAGTTTCATGTTTTGTCTCTTTTAAATCAAATCAAAACAAGTAGTGTGGCAAAGATACGACACGAGTTACTCAAAAGAACTAACTAAGATACCGATGCGGTTTTGATTAATTCTTTACTTTTTAACACTATGCGACCACTGCCTATAAATCTAAGTTCAAAAGTATTAAATGAATCAGGCCGGTACGATTTTCAAAGAGCATTAAGTGGTGAACTTAATTTTTGTAATTATATCTTTCAACTAGTTAGTTGACTTATTACCTTAAAGAAATTACGAGCGAATACCTATTAAAATTACCGTCCGTTCCTTCGCAATCTCCCAAAGTCAAACGAAGACGGAGAAAAGACTGAAGAAATTATAATAATTTTCCAGAAATGTTTATTGTAGCAAAATTCAGTTGACGCCATTTGTTCGCAGGCTTAAGATGGCTTAATTAATTTAAGCCTTAAATAAGTTTTACATTCTAAACTTTACTCCACCTGGATTTGTAAAGTATCTTTTATAATCCCTATAATTGTGTTTCTGTAGAAGTATTCTAAATCAGATATTGACGTAGTTTTAAGTCCACTTACCTTTCTTGTCTTTTTTTTAAATACAAAACATTTTCTAAAATAAAATCCCTCGCTTGTGTTCCCTATTTAAATCACAAAATCCACTCTATATTAAATGAGAAGAAGGAATTTTACATTGATTAACGAAATTTTTGTGGCAAGCCCTGGCTTTCCTCCAAATCTATATTGACGGTAACGATTTTAAAAGACTGAACGAGCTCACTTATTAAGAGTGACAATAAACTTTTAATCTCATTTCAATATTTATGCTCATTTTGAAATACTTGGAGTCGATATTTTCTAAGTTTAGGCAAACTATTCTATAGTAGACTCCTCATTTTTAAGCCGATTAAAATTTATATAAGGAGCGAATTTATCTATGCTATTTTACTATAGAACCTCAAATACGATTAAAGCTACTTCAAAACAAATAATAAAGTAAAACGGTCCATAAAAGCAAATCAAGGAACTGGCCAGGAAGGAGCAACAACTCCTTGCGACAGGCAACTTGGGGTCGTAAACCGAAGTCCGTCAGTTCTAATTTCACTCGTAAACTCTTGCACTAAAATCGTTGCCATGTCCCCGATACCGATCCTGAGACGTAAATAATCACTTTATGGCATTATTCACAGAACTGTTAGCTCGAGTGGAACCACTTTCAGTCACAAAGATGTATGAATTACTTTGAAAGTTCGGAACGGTTTAAAGTCATAACGACGTCTGAATCCGAAATGGTTGTACAGGATAATTCACTTTTACGTTAAAATATTTTCCGCTATTGTTATAATAATGTTTGTTCGTATCATTAAAAAGCTTGCAAATAACATTAATATCTCAACAACATAATGTGGTTTTTGTATTATCCACTACATTATTATGACTGTTAAGATTTTTATTCTAGTGATTAAAAAATAATCTGAAAACATGTCCCATTTTGTTTGCCTATTATGAAAATTGAGTTTGTCGTTAATTGTAATAAAATAACCATTTTACTGATAACACCTCTAAAACATTTCGTAATATTAAACAACAATAACAATAAAATACGATATGTAAGAGAAATATTTATATTTGTTACTTCACGTAGGTAGCAGGTAGCAAATGTTCTTTTGTGACAGTTATATAACTATATAAGTAAGTGACTTAAAACATGTAAATCCGTAATAGGCTGTAAGTTATAAGGATTTTGTTAAGAATTAAGATAAAATAAATAAATATAAACCTGCTGGTATTTACAAGGTGGTAGAACTCATGTAGTTCGACCTGGGAAGTACCACCGCCACCCTCATAATCCACCTTGAAGCAATTTATTGGGTTTCGGTTTGGAAAGGTGTGGTTGCCGGCTATACTTACACAAGGCGAACATCTTAGCCCTCAGGAGTAGCAACGCATTTGTGGTCAACCTCACGTACTATTCAATTGTACTCAGGGGTGATTACTAATGTCCATAGGCGGCAGTGACCACTTACTATCAGGTGGACTGCATGCTCATTTGTTATCTTTAAGAGATAAAAAAACCTGACTTTCCGATATTATGCACTGCCTTTCCAAAGAAGCTATTGAAAATTCACTTAAATGTGAGCCGATTTCGTGAGTAGAGGAAATCCTTCTGAATGCATCCATTTACGAAGTTGACGGCATTAAGTTTTAAAAACTTGGGGAAAGCTTTGCATTGTGCTATTATTCGTAGTTGATTTTATACACCTTGTACATTACTGACGACGAAATAAATAGTATTTGTGAGACGTACAAATTATTAATAACATAAATATTAACTGTAGACTGCGAATGAAAGTTAAAATGATTTATTTTTCTCACACTGTTTTTTCTACTTTGTTTTTCTATTCATTGTTGTAATTTCGCTACTAGGTACAGGTCTGCTCTCACAATTAGAAGAATTTAGGCGAAAGTCCAACTTCTTGCGTCAACTGGTAGACTTTACATACACTTACGTTTATTTTGTTTCACTTGTAGTCTAGGTTTCTTTAGGATGTTTTCTTTAATCTCAAAGAGAATAGTAGTATTAAGAGGCACGTCATTTTAAACAACGAGAGGTACGTATCTGGGACTCGGATAACTAGATGTGTCGGAATCTTATCATTTAGGCTATCAATGCTTACACTTGAGTTAAGTGCAGATTCTCACCTTAATCTAAACATTTATTCATTTATATTTTCAAAAGCATCTCCAATAAAGACGTTTCATGTACTTATTTTACTGCTAGGGAAATGTTACGAAAAGGAAAGGATAAAATATTTCCT